>CAUYQV010157911.1:0-91028 GCA_963574575.1 Galagoides demidoff | reverse complement strand
GTTCTGTCTCATCTGGACTTGGCCTTTCCAATCGCATTATGTAAGTACTAACCATTCTGAGTGTTAATGTTATTTCTCTTATTGTTTCAGCATATGTATTCTACGTTTGAGTTTCTAAATATATCCATTCTTTAGTGGAATTGTGGGAATCACACATGCATATTTCGTTTTAATAGACTTCAGTTTTTTTTTTTTGTTTTTTTTTTTTTTGAGACAGAGCCTCAAGCAATCCCCCTGGGTAGAGTGCCACGGCATCACAGCTCATAGCAACCTCCAACTCCTGGGCTCAAGCGAGTCTCCTGCCTCCGCCTCCCAGGTAGCTAGGACCACAGGCGCCGGCCACAACGCCCAGCCATTTTTTGGTTGCAGCCATCATTGTTGTTTGGCAGGCCCGGCCTGGGGATTTGAACCCACCACCTTAGGTGTATGTGGCTGGAGCCTTAGCCGATTGAGCCACAGGCGCCGAGCCTAGACTTCAGTTTTTAGAGCAGCTTTAGGTTCACAGCAAAATTCAGCAAAAGTTAGAGGGATTTTCCATATACTCCCCACCCCTTTGCGTATACACCCTCTCCCATGATCACGTCCTCCATCAAAGTAGTACATTTGTTATAATTGCTGAACCTACATCTACCTGTCTTTATCCCCTGAAGTCCGTAATTTCCAATTGGGTTCACTTTTGGTATTGGACATTCCGTGGGGTTTGAAAGTGCCTAATCATTCTAGTGTCATACAGAGTAGCTTCAATGCCCTAAAAACCCTCTGTGCTCTGCACATTCATTTCTCCCTCTGCCCTCCCCTGACACCTGTTTTTTTCTTTTTTTCTGTCTCCAGAGATTTGTCTCTTCTATACTGTCATCTAGTTGGAATTATGCAGCATTTCACCTTTTCAGGTTGGCTTCTTTCACTAAATAATATGCATTTAACTTTTCCCCCACGCCGTCTTTTCATGGCTTGCTAGCTCAGGTCTTTTGAGTGTTGAATAATATTCCCTTGTCTGGATGTACCACACTTTACCTCTCCACTCACCCATGGAAGAGCATACATCTTGCTTGCTTCTGGGTTTAGGCAACTATGAATAAAGTTGCTGTAAACATTCATGGGAGGGATTTTGTGCCAACATAAGTTTTCAGCTCATTTGAAAAAATTCCAAGAAGCATGATGGTTGGACCATATGGGAAGAATATGTTTTGTTTGGGGGTAAGAAATTACTAAATTGTCTTCTGAAGTGGTTGAAGGATTTGCATTCCCACCAGCAATGAATAAGAAGTCTTGTTGTTTCATATCCTCCGAGAATATGGTGTTGCCAATACAAATACATGCTTTCAAGTTACAGAAACCTCCCTTTAAACAAAGCTGAGGCAATGACCATATATATAAAGTAGGCATGACAGCTGTTGATGAACAGCTTTATATAAATGCTGCCCCTTTTCAGAAGGACTGGGAAAACTGGAGCCCAACTCTTCAACAACCCTCTGCACGGAGTGACCACCAACCGGGTGGGCAAGCCTTTGACAGTGATTACTACGGGACTGTGGCCAGAATTCTTCAGGACTTTCTATATTCTGTCTTTTTTTTTTTCCTTGACCCATGTACTAAACTTCAATAGATCTTTGTGAATGTTGCAACAAATGGATTTTTTAACTTACCCCTGAAACCTCTCTGTAGGTGCCCCATCCTATCTTTCTTCTTCATTATTTAGTTCTCATGATTACCCAATAAGATTCCCCTTCTTTGGTTATACGAGTCTTCTCACTAGTCCCAAACACACACATCTGATTTCCTTACCTGTGAAGCTTCCACCCTCTGCTCTGCCTGCCTATCAAGTTCCCTCCCTCATAACTCAACATTTCCTCTCTTCCATGAAACTTTCTTTGACCTCAGACAGTTCGCTTCTTTGAAGTCACGTGACCCCCAAAAGATTGCACAATTTATTGTTTGATTATCTGCTGCCTGGCAACATTCTCTAATTGACATGTGTATGAGCGCTAAAACAAAAATATCCATGTCTTATATACCTCTTGTCTTCTTCACAAACTTGGCTACATCATACAGAGTTCATGTTGCAGAATACTGAGAGCCAGTGATGTGTTGACCTTGGAGACAATCAGGATTATAGCCTGTTCTTTCATTTGTGAGCTGTATGACCTGGGGCAACTATACAGCTTACTTTTACCTCTTTTTCCTCATGTAGAAAAAAGTTTGACTGACAATCATACCTCATCGTCTTGCTATAAAGATTAACTGAGATATAGTATATAAAATGCTTAGCACAGTTCTTTTTAGAAAATAGGTGTCCCTTCTGTGGGATCTACCGGATTCTGTTGATTCTGAAGTAACAATATCTTCTTAGACTTTTCTCATTATTACTCTGTTTTAGTTTTTCATTTTGCTATTGCTTTAACTTTAATTGTTTTTAAAAGAAGACATCAGGTGACTTCTCAGGAAAAATAGTCATATTTGAAATATCTAAAATCTTGAAATTTTGTATAAAAATAATTTCTCAGTTGATCCTTTGAAATGGGGAACACATACCATATTTTCCATATTTTATTTGGAATATTAACCATGTCCATTAGCTATGATGACCATTAAAAATCTGAAGTTGCTTTGCACATTACAATAAAGTTTTATTCTTGTCTTATTGTGAAAGAGCCTTAAGAACTATTTTGTTAGCACTGGGATTCTGGGAGATTTTAAAAAAATGAACTGTGGTATTTTATATATCTGTATACTTTTTGGTTAGAGAGTACTTTGGAAAATGAACTCTAAGTTCATTCAGTGATTTAAGGACATAGAGCCATAGTTCTCATCACAGTAGAGGTAGTAAGGGTTGGATATTTTAAAGAAGGCAGTTGTATCGTTTATCACAAATGTCTGCTAGAGTTCATGTAAAAAAATGCCAGTTCTCATTCTCTCATCCTAGTAATAAAGAGTGTGAAAATCTGGACATTGAGGCATGGGTAGGGAGAGGAGGTAGTATATGTTTTGACAAAGCATTTGAGGCTCTCATAACTATCTCTCTTAGCAGGTAGTAATATTGAAAGAGAAAGAGCCCATTATTTATAACCATATTGGAATAATTTAGATTCAACTCTGATGTTGACTGGCTACTTTTGAACAAATTACCTCGCTTCTATGAACCTCACTTTCCTCATTCATAAACGAGAAATACAATAATACTAACTACCCATATTTGTGATAAGGATTCCATGACATAATGCATTATTTACTTAGTTAGTTTTTGTTTGGGAGGAATTTTTTGATGAGAATCTTCCTCCGTTGACCAGCTGGTGTAGCTCAGTGCAGCCTCAAACTTCTGGGCTCAAGCCATCCTCTTGCCTCAACCTCCCAAGTAATTCTGCAAGTATAGGTGTGCACTACCATGCCTGATTAATTTTTTTTTAATAGAAACAGTTATTGCTATGTTGCTCAGGTCAGTCTAAAACTCCTGTCCTCAAGCAATTCTTCTTGCCTCAGCCTCCAAAAGTGATAGGATCATAGGCATAAGCCACCATGCCTGGCCTACTTATAAGTTATGTATAACTTATATGATGGAGGAAAGGCAAAGAGAAATAAAATATAATTTTCGTACTCACATGTATACAGTGAAATAACAAAAACAAATTCAATTATCTTAAAAGATACCAGAATCTTTGTGGGGAAATGCCTTTGCTAAAAGAGGTTATTTTGAAGATGCCTTGGGGTAGGAAGAGTCCCTTGATGGTTTGGCTGCAGGTAAGGATTCAGGTGCCCTGAGTGTGAAAGTTACTCTGCATAATAGAGGGAGAATGTGGTGCTAATTAGAATGGTGGAAATGAGGAAGAGAGATTAGAAGAGAGGAGAGGAAGAGAATAAGCTGCCAGGCTAGACTGAGAAGTGTATGCTCACTCCATAAACAGATCCCTCTCAGGGACAGGTAGGGGAAAGACCCTTATGTATGCGTGTCTTATTTCAAGCCTGGGGAGGGCTGAAAGTAAGTGATATGGGTGGTGTATGAATGAAAAATGAGCTGTGTTGTGCTGGCAGGAGAAGCCAATGTAGGCCTGCCCCAGGAAGTTATTAGAAATCTAAAGATGAGTTTGGGAACTCCTACTGGTCATGACATGAGGAAGTTAAAACATTTTTGTTTAGATCTCAAAGGAGGCAGAAAGTCCATGAAGTCCAAGGTTATGCCAGATGGAAAATAAAGGTTTCGATAAGCTTCCTAGAAGCCAGTGTAAACCAGGAAGCTTAAATACAAATTCCAACGTCCATTAGATATAAATGACTCGGTGGCTCGGGGAAAGCACACCTACTTCTGATATAAAATCAAAAGTAAAATTTGTCCTAAGGTGCATAGAAAGAGAATGAGATATATTTGAAATTATTGTACCTGATCAGCTTAAGATATCTGGTACATTTTGGTTCCCCCCCATCCCTTTCTTTCTTCATAAATTTCTATGAAGATTGTAATATAGTCAGGAGCTCTTTGAAAATTGTAAATACTATTGTTAGTTCATAATTAAAAGAAAGCCCATGTACTAGATTTCATTAACATATGATTAAGTAACTATTGAAGATACTGGGTGTTTGTAAAAGGATAGTCTGAATAAAAAATATGTTCCTTATAAAAGATATGCCATGTTTTGCCAAATTCCCATTTTCAAGTTAAGAGGACAACATCGTCATCTACTTTGAGACTTTTCATAGCCCATTGTAGCACTAGACTTTAAAATCCTGACTCCTCGGCCATTTGTAATGATAGCAGTAGGAAAGGGTGACACTATCATATGTCACAACCTTAAGGACACCTGAATCTTTTAGGCAAATGTTATGAGTCTGTACATGGACTTTTGTTGTGGATGAGGACGGAAGCATTAAGTCAAAATTCTGAGCAAGGCTGCTCCCAATGAGATCTGTCAACTCACAAGATTGCTTCCCTATACCTGAAATGATTCAAGCACAAATTCAAATTCAAGTGCTAAGGAAAATGAGAACCATGAAAATGATTATGAAATGACACCCAGTCTGGAAGGACCTGCAGAAGAATACCAAAACTCCTGGAATTTATGAAATCCTTTACATTTATGAGGCCAGGTCAAATAAATTGTTATCTGAGGAATATGTGATATGATTGTTATCTACTATCTGCCTAAAACAATTCCTTTAATGGTACAAGAAGCAAACAATAACAATCCTCCCCCCCCCCAAAAAAAATAACAAAACCAAAAGCAATTACATAAAAATTTTTAAAAATACAGATTGGGATTATACAACACAAATACTGCATTTTATCATTTTCCTAACATTTCCTTTCTCCCAGCTTGGTGAATGGGCTATTTCATGTTGGCATTAAGAGTTTGTTGCCAAGACTAGAATAAGCAAGTGTTTGACTTGGCCATGAGTAAAAGATGTTTGATTGACAAATGAGTTCATCTATATCCAACAGCTTTACCTTGAGAAAATCCACTACTTTGAAAGCAATAAGACGTCAAAAGAACTTTGAAGATTATGGCTCCTTTCCCCCCACTCCCTCAGAGTCTGTTTTCATTCAGAGTCATAAGCCTCTCCTCTAGGTAATCTGTGTTGCTTGCTTTCTCTACCCCTTCTGTATCCTTCGTTTCTTCAGAGCTGCCATCAAGACAAGAACAAGATAAAAGAAGATAAAAAAGTGTTCACTTCCAAGGGAATGGCCTCTCAGTACCTGATTCTTCACGCCGCTTCGTCACTGCTAAGTGCCCGAGAACTGCTGAGTTTAGTATTTAGGAAGCAACCATGATGCCTCAGCCTTGCATCTGTTGTTCTTAAACTGAGATCCCGAATGCCTTTTGCACATGTGCTGAAATGAAATGATGTGTTTAGGCAGCTTTATGTCTACGACGAAAAAGACTCTCTTTCATTACCATGTTACCTTAATAAAAATCTTGACCAAAACGCTTCAGGGAGGAGCAAGTTTTTGCTGCATATACGTGTATTGTGAACATTACAGTGCATGTGAAGAATGAAAATGGGTGCTTATTTCTTGGACGTGTATGATTTAGTCTGTAACACAAATAACACTATTTCTCTTCTAACGTACTAAATGTGAGATACCTTAATGTATTTTTATTCTTGGCTAATTTATTCAAAGGTGATCTTGACTAATCTATTATTTTGTTACTATGTCTAGTTGATTAATGTGTTTTTTCTTTCCTCTAATTCCAATCTACAAATTCTGTAGCTGTTAATTGTTTTATTTAATTGAAGTCCACTAAAAACTATGTTACTCATCTTTCTTGATTAAAGATAACAATAATATCAATGACTGAGCTTACTTTGGGTAGCAATTTGGCTAGCATTCTTCACTTGATATATTTTTCTTGAAGATTTGTAAGCTTTTGCGTGTTTATCAGTGTTGTAGAGTCGTGAAAGCAGTAACGTTTAAAAGAACTGAACCTCGGTCCGTAGAAATGATAGAGCTAAAATAAATGGATCGAAGTCAGACTTCAAAAACATTTCAAGGAAATCTCTCATCTGCACTGGCATTTTGTTTCAACACAGTTTGCACAATTTACAAATAAAATTTCCACTTTCCTTTACATATTTTCTATAAATATTAGAAAAATATATTCTTTGGCACCTGGATTTTAAAGTCTTCTTGAGTTATTAATCCAGTAGTTTTGCACGACATCCTCATTTATTAGACAGGCAGTGATATTTCTCATGGGCATCCACGTACTTTAAAATGTCCAGAAAATATTAGATTAATACTGAGCTTCAAGAATATTCTCTTCCCCCATTATTTTCAGTTCTAATTTCACAGCTATGTAACTTGAGCAAAGAATGTGGCTTTTTAGGAAGGGAAGGCTAGCAGATGTGCTATTTTGAGGGCACCACTAGCTGTGTCTTCACAGGAGGGCCATGATACATGAATACGTGCAGCCTCCAGGAAGCCACGTATGATATTCACAACCAAATAATAGAGTGTTAACCTCATTCACAGTAATCACAGATAATGTAGTATTTGGATCCGTCGTATGGCTTTGAAGATAAAATATGGAACCTATTTTAGAGATTTTGTATAACATCTTTGGCTGCACTAATAGAACTAGAACAACCCAAAATAAGGAGGTAATGAGTGCACTTGACCCTGTGTCATTCAGACCTCAGCTGGAGTATTGTGCTCTCTTCTGGCAGGAGACAAACTGAAGAGGACTCAGGAGAGTGATGAGGGAGGGAGCAAACTCGCACCTTGTCACAGACAAAGTGGTTGAAGGACTGCTGTTGTTACAGGGAGAAAACGATGCAGCAATTGAAGGATAGGTACTTGCGACTGCTAAGCTGAAAATGTAACTATCTAGCAGGTGCATCTGCAGCAAGAGCGATTATGCCCCAGAATGAGTCTGGATGCTCTCCTGGTCAGAACAGGCATTTCATGGCACATGGCCTGGATTGGTCCAAGTGGGGAAGAAGGGATGGACAGATATGCATTGTTGGGAAGGATCAAAAATCATAAGTAGATGATAACGTTGTATCGATATGCTGAAATTTTTCCCTTTTCCCTTTGGTTTATAACTTTATACTTCATCCTTAGTTCACTCTTTTTTTTGTTGTTGTTTATATCTCAGAACACTAAGCCATTCTTGATTCCTTTCTTTGTCTTCTTGAATGATGCATCCGTACAGAAAATGTGTATCTTCTATAATGTAAATCTATCTCCCATGATGTAAATTGTTTCCTGTCTTTTAGTAAACCTTTCTTTAAATGAATCATATGTTCAGTAATTCCCTACCATTTTAACCTGCCTTTACTTAATGATGTATAGCGTGATCTACTACCTTCTGAAGAAATGTAGAGCAAGATGAGAGGCTAACATACAGAATGCTGTTTCTTTTTGTTTTACAGAATTAAATGCTGTCTAATATCAGTAAGATTAGACCTTACTATAGAATTGTACCAGTTTAAATTACATTTCTAGAGTTTCGTGTCCAGTTTTGGATTGACAGAAAAATTACAAAGATTCTACAGGGAGTTTTCCCTCATCTACTTGCTTTCATATTGAAATCGTATGTGAGTATGATCTGTGGTTATGATTAGCGAATCAATATCGATACATGAGTAGTAATGGAAGTCCACACTTATTCCCATATCCTTACAGTAGCCTCATCCGTCACGGTGTCCTTATCCATCCAGGATACTACATTGCTTTAGTTGTCCTATCTCCTTGCAGTCTTCTTGGCTGTAGAAGTTGCTCAGATTTTCCTTGCTTTTGATGATGTTGACCGTTTGGAGGAGTACTGGTCAGGTATTTTGTAGAATGTCCCTTAATAGGGGTGTTATGATGGTTTTCTTATGGTTAGATTACGATTAGGGGGGAGAAAGACCAGAGTGGGTAAAGTGCCATTTTTCATCCCACTGTCAACATGACTAGGTGAACCTTGATCAGCTAGATGACATGGTTTCGTTAGGGTTTTTTTAGCTATAAACTTATTCTTTTCCCTTGTTTTCCTTATTTTCATACTTTACTCTTTGGAAGGAGTTATGCTTCCTCTCCTTGATGGCAGAATAGAGAAATCAAATGTTTGCAATTCTTTTCCATGGAAGATTTGCCTGTTCTCCCTCATTTACTTAATTATTTTATCTAGGTTTTTGTTTTTAATATATTGGTGGCAACTCATGGATATTTATTTGATGCTTTGGTTATATTGCAATGCTACTTTATTGTACTGCCCAATTTGTTCTAGCTTTGGCTGCTGAGAGCTCTTTCATTTGGTTCTTGTGTCCCTTTGATATATCCTTTAAATTGTGCTGATTTTTGTTTTCTTTGTTTTTGTTTTGTTTTTCTTGGAAGCATTTTCATACTTTCTGGCATTACAAGATGCTTGGGACTTAGCAATAATATACAGGATGCTCGTAAAGTTCACATGCAGTTGACTATGTTAAACTCTTCTAATTGCACATGAAGTTCATGTTCCCCTGTAGAATACCATCTTATGGAAGAATGGTATTAAAAACGAACAGCTGAGTGCTAGATGTGTCATTTCTTGCTATTGGGGTATCATTTCCTTTAGGCCAGGGGTGTCCAACCTGTAGCTGCGGGCCCCCTGCTGATTTTTTGAAGTCTTTTTAAAATTTATCTGTGGTGTTGGATATCACAAAAAGTATGCCTGGACTTTTTTTCCCCCTAAAAACCTTTTGTTAGTGTTTGTATATTTAATGTGCGGCCCATGACAGCTCTCATTCTCCCAATGTGCAGCAGAGAGAAAAAAAAATAGAATGAACACCCCTATTCTAGGCCTTCTTGGCTGAGAGAGCAAGGAAATAAATTTGTGTATACTAACTTGTATGTGTGTGTATATATATGTATATACATATATAGAGAGAGACATATATATCTATAAATATTTGTGTATATAGCCATCTGGATGGATAGATGGATAAGCCTGAGTTCATTTTTTTTTTTTTTTTTTGAGATTGAGCCTCAAGCTATCCCCCTGGGTAGTAAGCCTGAGTTCATACTGATGTTTCCAACTCTACTCCAGCACTACGGGCATCGTCCTGGCTTCTTCCTCTTGGTTACCTGTAACCTTCTATTCTAACTGCAAGATCCTCCACCACCCACTATTTGCTTACCTAATTTTTCAATTCTAGTGAAGTTCTTCCATTTATCCTGATTGACATGGGAGTACATAGATAGAAGCTGAATTTTTCTCAAAGCCTTAGATAAATTCAATGTTATTCGTGCCCCTGTTCATTTTTACCTTGAAACTACTACCACCTTAAAATGTCCCCGAAGTTCTTTTTGTACATCAAGATTTATATTGTTTACAGTAATCAGGGACATGGATAATAGATATTCTCAGGTCTTTCCACAATGTACATTTATCAATTGTTTCACCTTCTTTTCGAACCAGCATAAACCCCGTTTGACAACTATATTGATAATAAGGAAATTGGCTAATTTGACTTTTACTTTCTTTACTTACAAATGTCTAATTTTTCTGGAAAGACACCAAAGGACCGCATGTTGGCTGTCTCCTGCTGTTTGTTCAGGGAGAGGAGTAACTTTTAGTATTCACTGTTAGCAATTGGTTATTGGCCATACTCTGATTTACATGGCTCTGGTAGACACTTAATTTTGCATTAGATTGAAAGCTAACATAGAAAAGATGGAATATGAAAATCATAAGGCTTAGGAACATACTTGTTTCCCCTTGTACTAGCCAGCAGGATCTTTGTAGTCTAAGATTTTAGAAAACTAAAACAACAACAACAACAAAAAAAAAAATAGGAAAAAAAAACACATATTTTCTTACTCAGTCCAGAAAGAAGAAATAAAGTATGAACATAATATTTAGGGGAGGCAAAGTGATCCGTGGATTAAGTTGACATCCCCCCCTCATGGCCACTTATCTTATTTCTATTCACCGTTTTTTCACCATTCCTTTGTATACACTAAAGATAAAGTGGTGTGCAAAATCAGGCATGGTATTTCCCCACATGGAATTTAAGTCAAGTGGAATGGATCAAATTCTACACACACACACACACACACACACACACACGTATGTGTGCGCACACATACACCCTCACACAAAGGCACACTGAGGCAGATGGTATGGAAGAGATGTGCGTGTAAGTTCAGAAGCCTATGAGGGTTGTTTTGTTTTTGTTTTTTTTCCTGGTCAGGGAGATCAGTAATGGTTTCCCTGAGGAGCAGCTAAGCTGTGATTTGAAGGGTCAATAAGAATTAGCCAGGAGAAGACAGATGAGAGAGAACACTGTGTGGTGAATGAACAAGTGGTTCTGGCCGGGCGCGGTGTCTCACGCCTGTAATCCTAGCACTGTGGGAGGCCAAGGCAGGTGGATTGCTTGAGCTCATGGGTTTGAGACCAGCCTGAGCTAGAGAGCAAAACCCCTGTCTTTACTAAAAATACAAAAAAACTGAGATAAGAGGATCACTCGAGCCCATGAGTTGGAGGTTGCTATGAGCTATGATGTCGCCATGGCACTCTACCCAGGGTGACAGCTTGAGACTTTGTTTCAAAAAAAACACAAGTGGTTCATATAAAGGAAGCCACAAGAGCAGGGAGTGGAGAAGGGCTGGCACAGAGGAAGCAGATGTGTGGCCCTAGTCAGCCTAGGCCTTGGCAGCTGGGCTAAAGAGCTTTATGTTACCTTGAGAGTGATGGACAGCAACGGCTTTTCTAAGATCAGGAATATCTTTCCCAGCCCTGGTGTGGTGGCTCATGCCTATAATCCTAGCCTTTTCAGAAGCCAAGGCTGGTGGATTGCTTGAGCTCAGGAGTTTGAGACCAGCCTGAACAAGACAGCATTCTCCCCAGGGAGACAGACTGAGATTCTGTCTAAAAAAAAAAGAGAGAGAGAGAGAGAGAAAGAAAGAAACATTTCCCTTTTGTGTTTCTCTGAAAGTCAAGATATGACCCATCTTTTTAAAAAATCAAACACTACCTATATGAGCTGCTGACGCTGCCATGTCCAATCTGATTAGAAAAGATCATTTTGGCTAAGAGGGAGATAGTTGCTTAACTCACCCACATTTGTGCGTGTGTTTGTATTTATATATAAAACCTTATGGTCACATTTGATTTTCCTAGTGGCATTAGAAAAAGCACAACTTGTCTCATCGTGTCCTTTTAAAGTTTTGCTTTCCATCTCCTTTTCTCTCTTCATTGTCCTCTAATGTCACAGCTGTCTCCCTACTACTCACGCCGTCTACCTCTCTTTATTCTGAGAGGGGGGAAGATGTCCCAGAGGGTGAGGAAGCACCATGAGGCAGAGCATACGAGAGCGAAAACCAGGGAGGGGCAGCTGTGACATGCTGAGCCCCTGTCTGGAGCCCTCAGCCACCTGACATCTTCCTTGAAGCTGAGGAGTGTCTGTTGCTTTCCCTTCCCTCGCTGGGCTTCTGCCATAGTTCTTTCACCCCCAATGACAAAAGCTGCAATTCCTTCCTGCCTGGGCTCCATGCAGTAACCATGTAAATGGTGTACAGGCTGCCAGCCCCAGCACCCCTCCACGCTCTCCTCTTCCTTCTACTGGGACCTCTCTAAGGAGCAAAGCCGAGCTCCTCCTTCTCCTACACATCCTTGGTACCCGATTTTACAACCTTGAGAGCCACGGCAGCTGCACCCTGTGGTGGGAAGCGCTTTGCATCTCCATCACCAAATGTGTCATTCTGTTTTGTTGTCAGCCTTGGTCCCCTCTGTTCCCTCTGCCCAGTGCTCTCCCCACCCGACCCACCTCCTCCCACAAGCCTCATCTGAAGGTTGTCTCTTCTTGGAAGACTCCGCCCCTCACCTGGGTTGTGACCAAGGCTCTGCGTCCTCTGCAGACTATGCACCCCTGTCCTGTGTTTCAAGAACCACTTCTCACATCGGACCGCACACTTGTTCTCTTCTCTGTCTCCCTCAAAAGACTGGGAGTTTCCTGAGATCTTGTCATCTCTGCCTCATTCATTGGACACCCTAACACTCAGCATAGCTCCCCCTACTTGGTGCCTGACAGATGTTTCTTTGATTAATGAATTTATCTTTATTTTCTCCTTTTCTGGTCAGTTTCGCCTTTTCTGGCACTTGCAATTTGGCTAAGTGCTCATTTGGCTAAGCAGAGCTCTAACTAGTGAAAGTGTCCTCTAGCCAGACAGTCTCACCACAGAGAAAATGTGGTTTTTCCTGACTCTGGTGTCTCCAAGTTTTTTCCTGCACTCATGTGTTTGTACAAGGCACATAATACTGTGGACTGAACAGACAAGACCACACAGGGCAACCCTGCATGGCCTTGAGACTGCTTAGTGACGATCCATGGCAGCGTGTCTCTCACTTCCAAGGTCACATCAGACACTTACCCAGTCAGCTCGCCCTGAGCCAACAGAAGCTGTATTTCTGATTCCCGCAGATCATTTCTCATGCTGTTCCTTTCACGTGAAACCCTCTTCCTGTCTCCCCTGACTGGGTCATAATAAAGATGCTAAGTGTTTACCTTGTGCCAGGCACTATGCTAAAATCTGTATTTAACTAATTTCACTTAATCTTCATGAATACCTTTGAGATAGGTGTAAAGTACAGGAAAAGTAAAGCCCGAATAGCTAAGTAACTTACCCAAGCTCATGTGACTTGTAAGGGGTGGAGCTAATATTTGAACCCAGGCCCTGTGAAGCTAATGCTCCCTCCCTCCACACCACATTGTCCCTACTTCCTCTTCTTCATTTCTAGGACCAACTTCTCAATTTTGTTTGTTTTTTATTTTTCTTTTCTTTTTTAATTTTTGAGACAAAGTCTCCCTCTGTTGCCCTGGGGAGAGTGCCTTGGCATCATAGCTCACAATAATCTCAAACTTGTATACTCAATCCATCTCCTGCCTCAGCCTCCTGAGTAGCTAGGACTCTAGGCACCTCCCAGGACAGCTGGCTATTTTTTCTATTGTAAGTAGAGATGGGGTCTTACTCTAGCTCAGGCTGGTCTCAAGCTCCTGAGCTCAAGTAATCCACCTGCCTGGGCCTCCCAGAATGCTAGGATTACAGGTGTGAGCCACAGTGCCTGGCCCCAGCTTCTCAATTTTGTTTTGCTTCATTGATCCATTTTCCAGTGGACCCTTTTCAAGGACTCTGTATTTTGGAGCACTCACTTGTCACTTATCATTGTCTATAGTCTTATATCCTGTATCTTTTCATGTGTATATCTTGTGTCTCCTCTAAAAAGGAAAGATTGGGAATTTTCTGCTTTGTAATTTCCTCTCCCTGACAGATGGTTGTCCCTTGCTGGTTCCGAGTCAGGTTCAGGCAGACTTCTTAGGTTTAAATTCTGGCCCTCCTCTGTACTAGCAGGATCAGCTTGAGCAAGTTTCTTCACTTTTCTGTGCCCCCTTTTCTGTATCTATACAATAGGGCAAGTATTAATATATATCTCAGGGGGTTGCTGTGAAGTTTGAATGAATTGACGCTGCCAGGGCACTTGCAGAACTGCGTGTGGTACATAATGACCACTCAGGAAAGGTCACTCAAAATTTCCTCAGAGTTTACAGGAGTCTTTCCATCCTAATGGTGTCCCTGCATCTCTGTAGAATGACTCTTTCAGAATATCTTTTCCAGGGCTACTGTGGCTACTGGAAATTACATTCTTATTTCAGAGTTATAACAGCTAGTGTGGGCTTTTACTGGCTTTTTCTCTTTCTACGAATGAATCCTGCTGCTTCAACTCTGGGTAACTGAAATGTTGTGAAATCTTTTTCCACTCGCGTGTCTCTGAGGCTGAAATTCCTCTGGGGTTTTTGCTAAGAACTTCATGTGGTCGCCCTCCTCCTCTGTCCTCTCAGGAGGCTGAGATCATCTGCTCACCGGCATGCCTGGCAATGGTTGCCACCCCAGCTGGCCACTCCTCAGTCACCCGGCAATGCCCAGAGGGGCTGTGCCAGCTGCGAGCCCTCTGGCAACACAGTTTGGATTCAGCAAAATGACAGGTTTCTGATATTCTTCCTCCATGTTTGTTGCCAAATCACGTGCACTTTATCTCCTATCAATAGCTAGACACCACTGAAAGGGAAATTAGGAAGAGCTTCTGAGTTAATCACTAGCCTTGATTTCATAAAATGGTTAAGACATATCTCAGATATCTCCCAATAACATTCCCTATTGTCCTGAGGATTTAGCTCCACTGAGATACAGCTACCAGGTGAGAAAGTGAGAAATAGAATGTTTTCAAATAATAACTAAGAAAATGACATGAAGGCTATGTTAACCAGTTTCATGGAAGTGTTTCAGATTGTGTGTGAAAACCCCACACTGTACTCCAGAAGTGCATTAATGTACATAGTTACCATTCAATTAAAAAAAAAAAAAGAAAGTGAGAAATAGGGATTTTTTCCTAGCACAGAGAAAATAGAAAATAAGATGTTTTCTTTGACCACCAATATCAGTGCCCTGTTAAAGTTCTGCTTTGCTCAATCCTAGGGACCTCTGCTGATCCCTACCAATTTAACCATATCCCCGAAGTCCCCAGCAATTTTTGCATTATTCCAATTACTCATGGTTATTTACCCATCTATCTAAAAATATTGCTTTTCAATAATACTTAATGTCAGCAACTCATAATTATCTATCAGTTTACCAGGCTCTCAGGATTAAGCCACCATTAATGAATGGAGGAAATGCAGGGATACAAGAGAAGATGGTCAAATCAGTTTTCCAGGTTCTCAGACCGTATTAGTGTTTTTCTTAATATATATCTATATCTATATATACTCAGGAATTTTTCTAAAACAGGACTCAACTAGGTAGATGGACATTTAAAATCATCATGACTGACAAAACGAAAATAAAGCATCATTTTTTGAATCTAGCTGTTATTCTGATGATTTCCATCCCAGTGGTTTACTTGGAAATGAATTTCCATCTATAACATCTTCATTTGTCTTCTCATTTTCATGCAATTTGAAAGGGTTAGTTTCCTTACCTAGGGGAACATCCTGACCAAATCTCAAAGGATTGGCTAAGGCATTCTGATTTTACAGGCAAATTTAGATCTTACCATTTCAGGAAGTGTTTCCTTCACTCTTGTTTTTTTCAAAATGGCTTATTATATAATATATAGACCTCAGACATTCCTTCCTTGACACTTAATCTATGTATAATTTTAGATCAGATAGAAGATCTGATTTTATAAGAACGAGCCATTTCCCTTTTGTCTAGTAGAGGTTTAAAAACATGTCCCCCAAATGGCCAGTCAATGAATTCTCCCATTTTATAGGCAGGTGCTTAGATCCATCTCTGAGAAAGAAGACTTCTGGCTTCCTCAGTGTTCTCCAACCTTTCTACATTTTTATTGGCTTATGAGGTAGAGATAAATTGGTGCCAGGAGGAGAGTAGTAAAATAATCAGCAGTCAGAAAGTGCAAAAAAATCAGCCTGCAAACACGTCCAGTGTTCACTGTCAGCATGTTTATTCTTTTAAAATATTGCAATAGTGACAGCATATTACTAATGTACGCCTTTCTAAAAGTCATTAACGTAAATGTGTGTCTTCATCTTTATATTTTGCATTTTTCCAATTTCCAAAATCAAAAGCTAATTATAAGTTAATAAATAAGCAAACACCTCTATTAATTATCACTTACAAGATCTGGAAAGGGTGACTTGATTTACCAGGCCAAGAACTTTACTTTAGACAGGTGAATAATTTTAAGCCAGAACATGCTTGTTCTAATTGAACAAATTACAAAACAGAGTTAGTAGCTTGTTAATTACAAGAATATTCCTATTACTTGGTTAGGTGCATTAGTTAAGGCAGGCAAAGTTATACTGCCTTAGCAGACAGTCCCCCTGTGGGTGTGGGAATGGGCCAGTAGTCTGCATGTGATCACTTACAGCAACACGTCCAGGTAAACCACAGGTGTCTTCAATCCCCATGATAGAAGACAAGGCTAGAGATCTAAACAATATTAATTAGATGCTTCCAGGAGAAAAGTGTATCCAGTTTCATTTTTCAAATCAATACAACTTTGTTAACCTTGAAAAGACAAGGTGGTACAATTTTCCTATGAGGTCAGGAGACAAAAACTGGAAATCGGTTGAAACATCTGCCATAATTTGTAAGTGAGAATCGTAGTATTATACTGCCACACTTTTCAAAATCTTTTGCTTGAATTTTTTCAACAACTTCCCAGAGCCCTGAGGCTGTTGATAAAACTCAAACTCTTTAGTTGGGCCTTTTGGCCATAAGGAACTCAGCTCTTGCCCCTCTGACCAGCTCCCTTTCTCTTCCTGTTTGCCATGTCCCAGAAGGCTCTCTGGGAACTTAGTGTGGCCTGTTTCCTGCTGGCTTTTCCTTGACTTTGCACACAGTTTATCTGGCTCCAGACCTGAGGATTGGACTATTGATTGTTGTGGCCCCTCCTCTGAGCTGCATTAATACTCTGTGCAAATTTTAACATATTTCTTACCAGGTTATGACAAGCTAATTACCTGTCTTTCCTCCCCATTAAAGATGGAAAGTGCCAAAAAGCATGAACCAGATCTCACTTATATTGGTATCACCAAAAGAGTATGTAATCCAGAATTGAGACTCAATATGCACCAATACATACTGGTTGAATGAATGAATGAACAAATGAACAAATAAATGGGTTTTACCTGCCTTGCTATATCTGATGGTTCATATTTTTAGGATAGTATGTTTCTTTACACTTTGTACATCCTATACGACATACAATGGATATTTCATGGAGTAGGTTCGCAGTTAATGCTTAAATGAATTGAATCTACCTATAGTTTTTTTTTTTTTTTTTTGCAGTTTTTGGCTGGAGCTAGGCTTGAACCCACCACCTCCGGCATATGAGGCCAGCGCCCTACCCTTTGAGCCACAGGCACCACCCATCTACCTATAGTTTTTTATATTAGGAATAGATTGATTTCATTAGATTGAAATAAAGATTATGCTAGACTGTTTGGAACCATGAATAGAGTTCTTCATAAACCACATCTGGGACTGATTTTCACGGATTGATTAAACTTTATATTCCTTCTGGGTATCTGTTCCCAGGGCCTCTGTGTCATATACTAAACCAAATATTTAGCAAACATTGTCTGCAAACAAGGCTCCCTCTGTGCTTTGGAAACCCTTTCAAATGCAGTGGAACCTCTGCACAGTTGGCCACCCAAGGAAGTCTAACAATCTGATCAACTTATGGAGGTAAACAACATAAGGAACTAGGCCCACTGTACTGATGTGTACATGTGGTCCATGTTCAGTCTATGAAAATTAGGTCAACTTAAGGGCGTGCTCTATGTAGGGAGGTGGTCAACTATGGGGGTCCTATGTGATACGCCATTCCTTTCAGCGTAAATCTAATTAAGACTTAAAATTGCAGCAATTCATTGGTCTTAGGTCAAGAAATGCATAATTTTAAAAGGTGGCATATGACTTCATTTATATGTAAATTCACTTGCTTTTGGTGGAGAAATGAACATTTTATGAATGTATGTCTTTTGGAAAGAACATGATCGATCCTTGGTGACATCAATCCAGAAAACAAACAAAAGCTTTTCTTGAGTGATGTAAGAAATTTCTCAAAATTTTCTAAGATTATCTAGAAAAACTTTCAATTTATTTTATCCTTTCTAATCAGCATTTTACCAAAATATTCAATATTGTGGAAACATGCTTATGAGCTATCAGCTCTGGTTTACCTTTGAGGTTGTAGGTGAAATGTTTTTACATCCAAAAGTTCACGTAATTAATTCGAAATAAAAATAATAAAAAATGGGCAAAAAAAGTTTCATGTAGAACAACCAGAGTCATTGATGCTCATAACTACAGCTTATATCCAACAGGGCCACTGGAGGCTTAGGTCCTTTGAAATTAATAGCATAAAACCCCTCCAAAACAAACATTTACATTTTTTTCTATTAATGTCAAAGAAAAGTCCATGTAATAAATAAAACCATTTCCTTTCTTTTTAAGAACATTATAATGAATCACACATATCCATGGACCCCAAATTACTGGGAATTATAATATAGCTCATGTGAATTACCATTATATTATTCTCAAGTTTTCTTTTTTCTTCCTTCTTTTTTTTTTTTTTTTTTTTTTTTTTTGCAGTTTTTGGCCAGGGCCGGGCTTGAATATGCCACCCCTGATATATGGGGCTGGAGCCCTAATCCTTGAGCCATAGGTACTGCCCTTTTTTTTTCTTTTCTAGAAAGAATCTCACTCTGTTGCCCTAGGTAGAGTGCTGTGGCATCATTCTAGCTCACAGAAACCTCAAACTCTTGGGCTCAAGTGATCCTCTTGCCTCAGGCTCCTGTGTAGCTGGGTCTACATGTGTCCACCATAGCACCTGGCTACTTTTTTCTATTTTTGGTAGAGACCAAGTTCTCAGCTCTTGCTCAGGCAGGTCTGGAGCTCCTGAGCTCAAACAATCCACCTGCCTTGGCCTCCCAGAGTGCTAGGATTATAGGTGTGAGCCACCACACCCAGCTGTGAAGTTTTCTGTTTATTTGAAAACTTCTAGACTCAGCGCCTGTGGCTCAATGGGCTACGTCGCCAGCCACGTACACCTAAGGTGGCGGGTTCGAATCCCCAGCCTGGACCTGCCAAACAACAATGATGGCTGCAACCAAAAAATGGCCGGGCGTTGTGGCGGGCACCTGTGGTCCCAGCTACTTGGGAGGTGGAGGCAGGAGACTCGCTTGAGCCCAGGAGTTGGAGGTTGCTATAAGCTGTGTTGCCATGGCACTCTACCCAGGGGGATAGCTTGAGGCTCCGTCTCAAAAAAAAAAAAGAAAACTGCTAGAGTAAATAGCATAATGGGCACATATATTCTGGACTTGTTATTTTTTTGCAATGAATGTTTTTACTTATAAGTCTTTGAACCGTTAAGTAGTCTTGTAAGGTGAAGCGTGGACCTGCACCCTGTTAGGAATTTGCCTTCATGTGCATAGTATCATTGTTAATACATTCATTTAGTAAACAAAGTAACTGAAGTCTTAAGTAGTTTTCTTAGGACCACAGAGCACAGATCCTTGGTTTGATTCTGGCTCCTGCTCTTTCTCTTTTCTCCTATTATCATCATCAGTCAAGCCTGAACTTAGTTTTTGTAAAGAAAAGTAACTAGCTGGTCATCTAAGGTTCAGCACCCATACACATATATACTTACATGGCTTAGACTTATGGGAAATCTGTGTGTTTTCTTAGTTACATTTTGACACTTGGATACTCGTATCATCTCTGTGACGTTTTATATATAATATGAATGGAGTAACATTCGTACCCTGGAATCCCCCTGCACACGGTCATCATCCTAACACGACTGGCCCAGCAAGGAGCTAAGCACTTCTCTGACTTTCTCATGGAGATTTTTATGCCAAAAGAAATTAAACATGTACGCCTGGTGTCTGGAAGAGTAGCCTGGAGTTATGGTATCAGCTGCAAATTTTTTAGCACCTCCAATTTTATCTTAAAAGTCGATGTCTTCAATCTTTGCTTTTCTATATTTGTTTCGGCGTAGGAATGTTATTTTTCAACATTTTTGGCCTTGGATCCTCTTCTACAATTCTCTGTCATCTGCA
Source organism: Galagoides demidoff (assembly GCA_963574575.1). Lineage (NCBI taxonomy): Eukaryota > Metazoa > Chordata > Mammalia > Primates > Galagidae > Galagoides > Galagoides demidoff. Next base: position 70,985 of record CAUYQV010157911.1, on the reverse strand, counting down.
TATTACTGTTTGAGTGGTATAACCTTATGGATAGAAAATACGTTTTCCCCCCAGTGCATTTGTATCCAAATGAAGAAACAGTAGGCTTTCCCTGGATATCTGCGTGGCTCTCTCCCTTCCAAGCTTTGCCCCAAAGTTACTTCACCATAGCATGTTCTACACATCAGATTGAGAACTGTACTCTTTATCCCCACTCCCCTATACTCTCCTGATCAATTTTTCTCTGCTGTCCTTATCATGTTCCCATATACCTTATCATTTACCTATTTATTTTGTTTACTATTTGTAATTTCTCACTGAGCTCCAGAAGAAAAGGAATTTGGTCTCTTTTGTGTCTAGAACAACACTTAGTATGTAACAGATGTTCAATAAAGATCTGCAGGAAGAAAAATGGACAAATGATTTGCAACAAACCTGAAAATACACCTTGTTTGGTAATATTCCTAAAGCGCATGGCTCCTATGCAACCTGGTGTGCGCTCTCTAGCACCAGCAATAATATTTCATATGAAATGCACATCATTTTATAAAGAAGTGGGGCATTAATGTCATTAGACTTTTCCTACTGGAAGAGGTGACCCTTGGTACTGCTGGGATCCTTCCTCCTGTAAGTTCTCATTTTCCTTGATGTGTTCATTGCCTTGCCAATTTATAGGGTACTTTGCTTCCTTGCAAATATAGCAATGCTGATTTGTATTTAGATTTATGTAGTTCAGTGTTTAGTTTATATATGTCCACATTTCTGTATTAGCTAATTCTTTAATAAAGCACCTGATCTCTCAGGATACACAGTTAAAAGAATGGTCTACCACCTGTGGTTAGGGTAACTCACAGGACATGCATTAAGACTTTACAAACTGTCACTGTATTTTAAGCATCTGGGACAGTGAAAAGGGCTGGCTGGAGTGTTTAGCCCTGCTTAGGGCTAAAGCTCTGTGGCTTTTAGACAGTCAGTCACCAAAGGTAACAGAGTTGCCATGTAAAAATTTCACATCTGAAGATGAGAATGTGGCAAGAAAATAAAACCCACCTTGTGATATCATTGGAATAAATCCTCCACCAATGTAGAGGGCGAGGAAGGATAATATAAATTGCAAATTTATGTAAAGTCAGGATAAATGGTATTTTCAATAGTTATTACAACATTGCTTAAAATGATATAAATGGCCTTAGAATAAAATTATAAGTCATCACTCATACAAAGTTTAATTTTAGAATAGTCTGTATTTTAAGACTAGATGTAACAAAAATCCTCATGGCGTTTACTCTTGAGGGACCTTGAGAGGTAGAGAACAGGGAACGTTAGATCAAAGACTTTTCTGCTCCCCCAAAGTTGACTTATTTCAGTATTTTGCTCTTTTTCCTTTTATTGCATCATCCCAGTTTACTGTGTTGAACATAGAAACAGGATCCTAAAGTCTCTGTAGTCAAGCGTAACTGCCTTGTCTTTGTAAAGTGAGACCTGCTTCCACCCGAAACCCCCACACTTGCTTCCTGGTCAGCCTTCCAGGCAGGTTCAGTTGTGTTCCTTTCACAGTGGAGATTCCCAGCAACCTGCCAATCACTGAGTTAGGAATCACAGCCTTCTCTATGAGTGCTTTTACTTACATCCTGTTAGACTCGCCTTATTGGCATTTTTCTTCAAATTCAGTCTTCGTTCTTGGTGCGCATTTCTGAAAATAATTAAAAGATTAGAGTCTGGGATTAAATAGTCCGAGTACAAGCCAACCTCGCTAATCATTAATTTCCTCCTCTATGAAATGGAGGGGGACAAGGGGCAATCACAGTACCTATTTTATAAGGTTGTTGTGAAGATTCAAGAACACATGGGGCACTTGGAACAGCAGCTAGCACGCTGTAAGCGACTCTAAAATACTGGTCGTTGTACTCAGAAACAAATGGAGTCAAACTTTAGGGGTACAAGGGTACAAGGTCATAAGCATGGACTTCACCATGTGCGTTGTCATTTGTGAGCTCTATGGACTTAGGATCTGAGACTCAGTTTCCCCACCTCCATGATGGGGACAATAATAACTGTTCTACGAGATGTTTGTGAAAATCTAATAAAGTTTCTGTGAACTCGTCTATCCTGGCACCTGGCATTATGGGACATGTAAACCATGTCACTTCTCCTTTGCTGTGCCTCCTTAGGGATGTCGGGAGCAGTGAAGAAGCCACTGTGTGTACACTTAGTGGCCAGTATTTAAGGAACTGCAGTTCTTATTCTATCCTTCCTTCTCTTTGTCATAAACTTGGGTAATGACATAGTGCTGTAGGAGGGGCTGCTGGAGGGAAGGTTTAACCGTTTTAGCAGCTGTAGTTTCTCTAGTTCACGTTGTAATGCTTGTCTTGTGTTTTCTCAATTAAACAATAATTTACTATACTGGTTCCTAAAAATATTAAGTGTAGCTGTTACTCTTTCTCTGTTCATGGCATAAAATATGTATCTATTGGAAAAATCTCACTAAGCATTCATTTACAAGTTGCTCGAAATGTTATGTTATGAAAACGTACATGTTCTTTCAGAAATTGTCCCAAAGAACTCCCTATATTTAGACCAGACTGGGGGACTGGAGACAAACCCGTGAAAAGTGTTTTGGTTATAAATCCTACTACTGTTTTTGAATTTTATGAAGCACCTGGTAAGTTGCTGAACAGCTCTCTGATGAGGAAGAGGAGCCTTGCTCATTCTCTTGAAACGAAAAGTACAAAGTGGTTCCCCAGTGGTTAGGGAAAGGGATCCCAGAGGAGTGCACTGTTGCCATGGATACCCCCTCGTGCTTCTCTTGGGGGATGGCAAAAAGTTGAGGGATGATGCTTTCTTTCTCACCTCCTAAAATGTCTTTCCCAGTTTTCTGTGGTGAGAGAGAATGAAACAGCAGTCATACCTAACAGTTGGTGAAACAGTTAGATGGGGTGGGGGAAAGTGAGGGGCCGAGGATGAGTCACAAAGATGTACATATGGAAGGTGGGGGGGGGAGAGGGAAGGCGGGGAGAGAGAGAGAGAGAGAGAGAGAGATAGTTGATTAAATGAAAGTATGCCTATCTACAGAAAGAATATACTCCCCCAATTGATATGAAGTGAAGTATATACCTTGATAAACAGTATTCCTTAGGGGAGAAAGTTGGAAAAATTGCTTTAGGCAAACAACCCTTCAAAAGATATCAGGTCCAAAGAATTTCTGAGAAAATGTTTTCAAACTTTCAGGGAGAAAAAAGTATCTTATTTAATTTTTTTGTTTTGTAGTTCATGAAAAGAAAATCAGCTTTATGATTTATTGTATAAAAGAGACCTAACTGTAATAGGAACTCCCTTAGCCAGTCTTATTAATAAAGAGAGAAAATTTTAAGTATATCATTGGTAAATTGAATCCTGCATTTTGTTAAAAACTTCGTACTCGTGTCAAATAAAGTTGATTGTATAAACGGAGACGTGGTTTGTTGGGAGGGAATTTGCTCACAGAATCCATCATATTCATAGGTTAAAAGAAGAATCAACAGGCTTATAACAATAGGTGCTAGAGTAGCATTTGACCAAAATTTAATATGCATTCTTCATTTTAAAAAGAAAGAGATAGTGAAATAGCAGTGGAGAATATAGTATTTATTTCAATAGCCAGATTTTTAAGCACAAGTCATTTCTATTAAAGTCAACTTCATTATAGGCACTAACATGGAATATAATATTTTTATGTAATATTTGGGAAGTTCTAGTCAGTTTCATGTTTTGAAACATAAATAAAAATTGAAAAGTGAGTTTATAACTATTTGGTTATTTACCCAGCAGAGCCAAAAGAATTAGTGGTAATGTTACTAGAAAGACCACAGAGATTTAGTGAGGTGGCCGAATATGAATACATATAAGGAAACCACTAGCTTTTCTATAAAAAAGTAATTATCAGTTAGAAATTATAATGGAAAAAATAAAATTCCTTTCTAAACATCACAAAATGCCAAGTACAAAACATACCCTATCTAAAGCTATAAATGAAAAAAATATGATATCAGAGGTGTTTTTATTGTAAAGAAAATGATACATTTTAACTAAAAGACAAGAAATTCCTGCCCGTTATTCTATAATATTTATTTGGTTATAGCTAATGCCAATGAGATTTTACTTTTGATTTTGATGAAATATTTTAAAAGTTCATCTAAAGGAATAAATACTTAAGAATATAAGGCCAGGCTCGGCACTTATAGCTCAGGAGTTAGGGCTCTGGCCACATACACCAAGGCAGGTGGGTTTGAACCCTGCAGGGCCAGCTAAACAACAATGACAAGTGCAATTTAAAAAAATAGCCAGGTGTTGTGGTGGATACCTGTAGTCCCACCTACTTGTGAGGCTGAGGCAAGAGAATGGTTTAAGCCTAAGAGTTTGAGGTTGCTCTGAGCTGTGATCCCATGCCACTCTTCCAAGGGCAACCTAGTAAGACTCTGTCTCAAAAAAAAAAAAAAGAAAGAAAGAAAATGAGGCCAGGCACAATGGCTCATGCCTGTAATCCAGCACTCTGGGAGGCTGAGGCAAGAGGATTGCTTGAGCTCAGGAGTTCAAGACTTGTCTGAGCAAGAGTGAGACCCCATCTCCACAAAAAATTAAAAAAACAAAAAATAGCTAGGCACTGTAGCAGGTACCTGTAATCTCAGCTACTTGGGAGGCTGGGGCAGCAGGATCCCTGGAGCCCAGGAGTTTAAAGTTCCTGTGAATTAGGATGAGTCCACTGTATTCTGCTTTGGACAGGAGTGAGGTTCATTCTCAACAACAACAACAAAAATCAAGAAAGACTTGAGGAAGAGCACAATGGGTAAAGGTTAGAGTGATAACTCTCCATCCCAGAAATTATATTAGAAAAGCTATAAAATTAGGACAATGGTTCAAATGAAGAATTAGGTAAAGGTCATTTGAAAAGACTATAGAGTTCAAGTAAGACTCATGTACATATGTATGTATGTGTATGGCTGTATGTGTGGTTAAAGTAGCATTTTAGTCAATGAGAAAAGGAATAGTTATTCTATAGGTGCTGAGGCAACACTGATTGTTTGTGAAAATGATATAAAAGTAGATTCCTTTCTTTTTACTTTACATAAACAATATATATTGGATAAGGTTTCAGTTCAACTAAGATAAAGATACTAGTTTATTAATATATCATGTATCATTTCATGAATAAACAATTAATTACTGAAATAAAATAGAAGTAAATATTCAAATTTTGAGGTGGACAGAGTATTTCTAAGCACGTCATCAGAACTAGAAAGCATGAAGAATATGTCTGATTCATAGGTTGACATTAAAAAATAAATTACTATCACATTTAAAACAGTATAATTAAAATGTAATGACAAAGGACAAACCAGAAATCTAATTCCAATGTCCCTAAAGGGGGATTAACTTAAAATCTATTAAAAATCCTTAGACATCAATAAGGGAAAAAAATGACATTCTTAGCAAGAAATCAACACAATCAATTCATAAGACAAGTAACCCAGCTGGGCAGAGCATGACTAAAAACCTCATCTTAAAGAAATGCAAATTAAACCACAGTGGACTAATAGTTTCTCTAATCAATGTGTTAAAAGATTGGAAAGCCAAAGCCAGATAATAACAATGTATTGATTGACTGAAGACGCTCTCATTCACAGCAGCCAAAGTGAACATTTGAGTAGCCTTATAGAAGAAAGTTTAATAATAATTACAAGAAACCTCAAAAAAAAACACACTTTATCAACCAACAATTTTACTTCTAAGAATTTATCCTAAGGAAATAATTAAGAATCTGTGAAGAGATTTAGGTACATCATTATCTGTGATAGTGGAAATTTGATAATAAGCCAAAAAAAGTAAATGAATCAAATACTTGTCTCCACAAATGGGGATTGGTCAAAAATATCAACATATTTTTGGTAAGTGCAGATGATCGAAAACTGATACATGAGGATTTTTTAATATGGTACATATTCATTCTACGTTAAATGAAATATATGGAAAATATGCAATATGAGAGCCCAGGTAAAAAAACAAAAATATATTTTAATTCATAGAAAAATATCTGGAAATATATCCCCCAATACTAGCAGTGGCCATGTCTAAAGATATTATAGCTGATGTTGAATACACTGTATGGTTTATATCTGGAGCAGTGACTTCTCTAGTCTTTTCTTCATCTGTGAATGAAAGGAGTCATACTAGATTAATTCTAAATGGTTTCAGCAACAGTATTTAATAATTATATGAGCAATATTGGTCAATGACCTTGAAAAGATTTTTTTTTTCCATTGAACTTTGGAGTTAGAGTAAAACCATGTTTATCCTAAGCTAGTCCTTGTCTTAGTTAAAATTCTGATCCTGATGTTTGTTTATACATTGCATAGATACATGCACATGTGTACTTTTCCCCCTGCAAATGCCTTTTTTTGGTGTGGGATGGGGTGAGCTGGGTTCAGAGCTGCATTGGAATTAGGTACATTTCCCTATAGAATTCATAGAAAAACAAAGATATCTTATTAGTATGTTATGCGTATATATACATCTTAGTGTTTTGTCTGCCATTTGAATCCCTATAAATCATTCTGGTTCTGGGTCAGTTTTTTAAATTAAAATTAGCATTGAGAAATGGTAAGAGAAGTAATATTTGACAAACTATTTGATAAATACAGATTTGTACATGCTCTAAATACTGGTGGAAAGCGGTTCTCTTACTATCTAGCGAACGTCACGCTTACTTCTGACTAACAGTAGAACTGCCTGGAAAGTGACAATGGACAATAAATATCTCAAGCACCCTGTTGAGATAGTGACATAAAAAGCATGCTCCATTTTAATTTGCTATTAAATACTTAACATGTCCCAGTAGCTGTTTGGAGGTCACATACAATGGTAGAAGAGTGGCTTTCTAAAAATCCTTTCCCTCATTCTTGCTTAACCTGGCTGACGTCATGAACCTCCAAGAGGGAACATATTTTATTTGCCCTACACCACCAGAGGATTTGACCAATTATTGCTATTTGTTTAGTGTTGGTGTTGACATAGTGCCTTTGCCCTAAGGAGCTCCAGGTGCTTTATAAAATTAGTCAGCAATTCACATCACAGCCTTTATGCCAGGGAGTGCAGCTGAAAATAACCATGATTGAGGGAGGCTACAGCCATCCTTAACTCATATTTCTGTTTGCCCAGTGAACAAAACAAATATGCCCAGTTCCTTCAGAGAGTTCTAGTGGGGCATCAGTGGGAGTTGTCTCTTGTGTAACTAGGTAAACTCTTGTAGGGAAAATTTACCATGTACCCTACATAGCTGAGCCTAACTATGTTCTGTTCTGGGACCCATACCTTCCTCAGTAGAGAACTCACTCACTTCAGTTCTTTGCTCAAATATCACCTTCTTATTGAGACCTTCCTTAACCATCTTAAGTCATCGTTAAGCCCTCTGTATCCTCTTTTCTTGCATTATTTTTCTCCACGGTGTATGCAGCTACCCAATATACTTACATCGTTTTCCTTTTTATTTATGAACAGTCAACTCCCTCCCAGCATATTATAAAGTTTATGAAGGTAGATCATTTGTCTGTTTTATTCAACTATGAATCTTCAGAACCTAGAGGGTTCCCTGTTAAATGATAGGTGCGCCATTAACATTTGTTGAATGAATGAGGGGAGGAATGAATGAATGAATGAATGTGCCCCAGTGGCAACACGAAACAGCTGGAGTCCCTTACTGTTGATCAAATACAAAGGCAGCAGAGAGTCAGTAAGCAAGAGTGAACTTGTATCAGATCCAAATTTCTTTTATGTTCCTTAACATTGAAAAGATTCATGTGGTGAAACAGTATTAGTCAGAGTAATAACTCTTCCATTAGTTGCAAGTAACAGAAACCTAATTTAAGCTGATTTAAACAAACAAAGCGTCAGTTCACAGCATCTTGAAACTGAAAATTCCAAGGAGTGCAGCTTGTTGCAGACCCTCTTATTATGATGTGATTAGGGCATTAGTCTTTCTCCCTCTCCTCTCTCTTCTTGCTCGCCCCTCTTTCCTCCCACCCGCATCTCAGTGTCTCTCACTGTGTGTCTCAGACTTCCCCTGTGTGGTGGCCAAGAAAGCTACCACAGCACCAGGGATAGTAATTCCTGTGACATAAGCACACACCTGTCTCAGTGGGTCCAGGGAGACTCAGGGCTGACTTGACATGGGTAGACTTGGGTTACAGGCCAGCCTTGAATCCGCTGTGCCTGACTGACCAGGCTCTGTACATTCCCACTGTGGAGGTTGCTTCCATGAGGTGGAGATTGTTCCTTCAAAGGAAAATATGGGTCATGCTATCAGAATGAGAGGAAAAAATGCACGACAAATATGCAGAGATGCACTGTAATGAGAAAAAAAAAATCAAACTTAGAGAATATCTCACTATAAGGAGACAAAATACAGTTTTAATTCTTAAGTTGTGCTTTCTTATAATCTTAGTTGTGGCTGCATATTTAACAGCCAACTTGTCCAAATAACTGTATTTCGAAAGAATAAAATGAACTTGGGGCCGAGATTAAAAAGTATTTGAAAAACCTACATTTTGGCTGTAAAAAAAAAAGGAATGTTCACTGAAAGTTGTTATCATTTGTTTTCTTATGTAATTCTATATCAGTGTGCCTTGTTAATACAACGAAAGTGTTAAAGTCGAATTTTCTTTTGTATTTTTCAAAAACAGACTACATAGAATGTTGTAAAAATCCCTAAGCTTTCTGTTTTAAAGACTGAAATTGGAGTTGTATACATACGACCACTTATTCTTCCTATTAAAAGCTGATAGAAGATTGTAGATAAATCTAATTCACAGGCAGTGTGAAAACTTTATGAAGAAATATTTTTATTTATTTCTATATTTAACGAAGACTCCACAGTGGCAGCTCTCTTATTCCCACTCCGTATCATTTCCTCTCTGTTCCACCAAACACTTAGAGCTAGAGGAGACTGAGACAATCATTTTACATCAGCATCCTGTGTATGGAGGAACCATGGTGTTAAATAATTCTGCTGTGCCGTATGAGAAAGGCCTTCTGGATATTAGCTTTGATACAAGCCTTTTGACTCACTGAATAGTCACGGTTTCTAATTTAGTATTAATTCAGTAACTGGGTATGACTACACGCCAAAGTACCTACCTTAACTGGGGGATGGCGCCATTGAATCTGCTGATTCAGTGTTAAAGGCAAACAAGGATTGTGGGTAAGCATTCCTAAATTAGTGTTTTTTATTAAGGCACAATATTCTGGTAGTTTGTCTTTTCTTTCATTTCTCTGAAATTGTGGTTATTTCTAAATTGTTGCTTTCCAGGGAAAAGGCGTGAGATAGGGAAAAGCCAGACTATCTTAGGAAATGGCCGGTTCAAACCTGGCCCTGGCCAAAAACTAGAAAAAGAAAAAAAAAAAAAAAAGGAACTCTTTTTCTGTCATTGCCCAGTTAAATTGGATTCGTGATTGATAGCCATGGCTCTCCTACCCATATCCCATCCCATGGATAGGAATTTTTGATCTTTTTTGGTGGAATTTGTTTTTGTGCTGGGAGAGAAGACATAAAAGATGGCATAATATTAATGTGCTCCTAGCATTCCGGCAAATAATAATCGCATAACAAATGTTAAAACTCTGTGTAAAAATAGTACAGCTCAGGGCAGCCTATGATTTTTGCAGGCCCTATGCATTTTTTGCTTTGCTGATCCCTTACTTCATAAAAATATACAAAATTAGATTAAGAATCATATAAATACAAACATAAATACAATCTAAACCGTATTGCTTTCAGTTTTCTTCTGCTTTTTAAAGAAATGAAAACATTTTCATGAGCCCCTAAAAGCATCCAGGGTCCTAAACACAGTGCCCACCGTGCTATTGGAGAAACTCAGCTGGCATGGTCATAGCTAAATTGTTAACATTTGAAGTGGTGAACTGGGGGAAACTTGGATAGCCAACAGCTGTTGTCTGCCTGTTCATCTTTCTCATTTAAACGTGTTCTTACTATTAATGTTAGTTGCTCCAAGTGGAGTGGGAGGAGGTGGAGTTTGGGTTTGCTAGTGTGAGTACTCCACTCCATCAGCAAAGCTGTACCTGAAAATTCTCAGGTTTTATGCCTATAGTATTTCCATAGGATTTAAAACTGTTTTCCTTTATCAAAAATTCTTATTCTTCAGAGATTTGTATTTTTGGATGACTCACATTGCGAAGGAAAATGCTCTTGTGATTATGTTTACATTGTGAATTTTTCCAGTTAGGAAAAGCTAGAATTTTTCATGCAGAGAGCACTGAAGGTTTTCTTCAATATGCTTCTTCCAAGTAACGTTGATGGAATATTTTTCTTGTAATTCAAATGCAAAGCCAACCTATCTTTTTTTTTTTGCGGTTTTGGCTGGGGCTGGGTTTGAATACGCCACATCCGGCATATGGGGCCAGTGCCCTACTCCTTTGAGCCCCAGGCACCGCCCAGCCAACCTGTCTTTTAATAAAATAAATGCTCATAAGTACTTAACACAAACTCTTGTTCCTGCCATTGAGCAGACTTTTATCTAAATTTGTAGTTTCCAGTTATCCATGGTCTGGGAAAATGGAGCTAACTTTGATGCATGAATTTCTATAAACAAGTGTTTCTGAGGCCTCCTGGTTGAGAGCTACCCACAATGAAACTGGCTAAACTCATTTCAATACCCCTTCTTCTGCCAAAAATCACTGAAAAACTACAACCTTTTTTTTTTAACCTGGGACGTGTTGAAAGCAGACATTTCTGGATTAAAACCCCAGCTCTGTTGCTTACTTCTCCATGGCCTACTTTTACTTCTTACACTTCTGCCTGTGTACCAGGCACTGTTCCAGGCACCAAGGATGACAAGATGAATAAGATGCTATTTCCCACCTTCAAGGAAATTAAGAGGCAAATAGGCAAATGAAAAGTAATGGAAAATACTTTTAAAGCTGCAGGGGTAAAACTAGGGCATGGTAATGTTTTAGCTTGTCTCTTTACCTCTTAGCCTCTTTGCTGTTGCTTCTTAAATGGATGTTAATCTCCAAAGATTATTACTTTTACAGATGATGATATGTAAAGGTTTGCAGATGATAACTTATTTAGCATATGCAATAGATTCCAATTCCATCATTACTCTCCTTTTTCTCTGATAGAGAATAAGTGAAAAGGAAAAGATTGAAGGAAAACAAATCATCAATTATATAATTGTTCCCTCAATGAAAGAGGTAATATCATATATAAATCATGAGTAGTTTAATAAGAGAGTCTGTTAATATATCCATATGCATTATTTATCCCAGGTCTAAAGACAGAGGCTCTGTCTGCTCTGTAACAAAGATTATTAAAACAAGACAAAGCAATAGGCTCTTACAAAATGCTTTGGTTAATGATCAGAACTTTCCACTGCCATCTATACGTTTGGGTGTGTTATAGAAAATTTAAGTGCTTCATGTTAGAAGTGTTGGCAGAAGGCTCGGTGTCCATAACACAGTGGTTTCAGCACCAGCCACATACACTGAGGGTGGTGGGTTCAAACCCGACCCAGGTCTGCCAAACGACAGTGACAACTGTAACAAAAAATAGCTGGGCTTTGTGGCGGCACCTGTAGTCCCAGATACTTGGGAGGCTGAGGCAAGAGAATCTCTTAAGCCTAAGAGTTTGAGGTTGCTGTGACCTGTGACGCCACAGCACTCTACCCAGGTGACAGTGACATTCTGTCTCAAAAAAAAAAAACAAAAAAAAGTGTTGGAACAAGAAAACTCATACTGAGAAATGCCACACAATTAGAGACTGTGCCTGTGTTCTGGCTGTACATGAGGGAGTTACATTAGGTCACGCACTGACACTCCATACAACATCTGAAAGAGCCGTGGTCAGTCCAGCTTCCTAACAGCTTATTCCTCAGTACTCACTCCCAGCTAATAATTTAGGATCCCCCAAACCAACCAACCCGTGAAGGAGCAGGGTCCCATGTGGTGGTAGGATTCTCTGTCTGTTGCTCCAAATGTGACTAATAGTGATGGGTTTCTTGTTTTGCCCTGTCCTTTCTGTGATTTCAGCAGCAAAGACGTTCTCATCAGTCTCACTTGGCCAAATTAGGTTGATCTCTCTCGCTGACTGAGTTACAGGGTCAAATCCTCCGATCACTGGCCTCTCAGTCCTTCTCTCAACTCCAGGTCAGAACAGGAGCTCTCTTACCAAACTCTGTGAGGAACCCTTTCCAGCAGTTCTCAATGTTCCACACCAGGGCCCAAGCAGCTCTGACTCAACCGCAGGCAGCCGTGGCCTTTGGCAGTCCTGTAACTTTTGCCCTCTGGCATGGGTAGAACTAGCGTCAACTGGGTAATTCAATCCTTGAGGTCCTTCTTCCATGAATGAGAGATTCCAGGAATTTGCTGCCAGTCGCCTTTCCTTGTGCCCAGTTTCCTTTGGTGCAGGGTGCTGAATGATGACAGTCTGTTTGCGCACCGCCCCTGCTGCCCCTGCAGGATTTATGGTCGGCATGGCCCAGTTCTGCGGCTGGCGTGTACCATTCTGCTGCCACAGGCCTGTGAATGTTTAGCATTGCGTGTGTGTATTTCCAGGGCTCCAGTTTGGAAACTGAAGGAGGACCCAGCTAGCAAACAATTCACAGGTCACGCGGCTACTGCTTCCTTGTTTGGAGGGCTTATTTTATGTCTGTGTATTCCACACTCAGATTCCCATGAAGCTTCTGTTTTTCTGACCTCTGTTGCTTTGGGTAGATGCTTTGAAGTGGATGTATGTCAAAGAAATCTCTATAGGAGTGTCTACACGAAGTGATAGGTGCGAGAAGTTTGCCTCATGTGAAACCTCAGAAACTTTCCTATTAGGAGAAGTTGTGGCATGCGGGTGGGCACACGTCCATCCAGACGGATGGGAATGTGACCAGGCAGCCAGGAGACACATGGACTTGTGACCACCAGGACAGCCACCTCGCTAGAAAACTAGGCCCAGCAGCCAGGCCTGTTAATCTTTTCTGAATGAACTACCAGGCATTTGACCTCTCTGAACTTTGCCTGGGCGCCTTAAATGTTATCGTAGTCATCTTTTTCCCACTCCCTCCTTGGCCATGAATTGAATATTAATGTAGATTTCACTAGTCAGTGAAAGAAATCAACATAACCTTGGTAAGGCCACTTGTACTCTGTTTTTCTCTTCTGCGAATTTGTTCATTCAAACAAGTACTTGACCTTATATGGATCCATTTAGACATTTTAACAATCAGGATGAACCTAATATCCTTAACATGATGGCTAAAATGTGCTCATGAAATTCGGATAACATAATCCACTGCCTTTCTCTCCCAACTTTTGGTGTGTGCGTGTGGGGGGGGATTAATTCACCTCACCATGCCAGCACTTGACTATAGAATAGTTTATTTCTGTGTCACTTCATGACGAAAGCCCGGCTGGCATTAGCTCAAATTATGCAGCTGGCTATTAATTGAAGAAACCTCCTCTGCCACTCCTCAGTCAGACATGATCTGATGCAGTTGATCCTTTTCAGACTCATCCCTTCTTTTATTCCAGAAGAACAAATGCAGATAAGTCCCACGTGGCTGTGCTTGTCATGGATTGTAAATTAGATGGCAATGTGCAGAGGGATGGTATTCATGCTTCTCAAATGATTTTTATTTCTAGGAGAGGCTTGGACATTTCACTTCTGAGGCTTTAATGGTGTCCAGTAGAAGGAATACGGTAGCTTGCCCTTGTTCTTATAGACCGCATACTAAGTTTCAAACTACTTTCAACAAAAATTTCAGATTACAATCCCTGCAGGGCAGGTACCCGTCTTCTAAGAGGTGATGATCTGTTTTTCTTTCCTACTTGACTGCACAAGCACAGGTTGTATTTTAAACAGAACCACAAGAGAGATTTGTTCTGGAAATTTAAAATATATAAACATGTACTGCCTAGCACGCGATGTACCACAAAGTTTTGATAAGCGCATTTCATAATTCTTGAGATACAAAACCACTTGGTATGAGGGGATGCTATGTTAAAAAAATTGTGGAACTTTTCTATAAAATGAAATTATGTGCAGGAATGAGGTAGGAGAATTCTTGTGGGAGTGCTAAAATAGTGCATCCATTTGATCCTCATGGGATATGAGAAGTCACCAGTTATCTCATTCTGTGAAAATGTGTTTCAGTTCCAAGGGCCCCGATGATGCCCTTCTGCCATCCCAATGTCTGCACTCTCTATGAAATGGGTTTGTCAGTCATTAGTATACATTGAGCCTTGAAAGTGAATGAAAAGTGGCAAAATCATGCCCTTCCAGGAGCAGCAGCATGTTTGTGAGAGACTCAGTGGGATTTTAGCAACAGAGACTGAAAAGAAATCATGACCTGGCAGAAAAAATAGCACTAGGATACCTGAGGAGACCTGGGGGAACCAGCTCATTCCTGAGGGCTGCTGTGGGGAGGTGTTGGAAGAATAGTATCAAAGGGCAGAAGGGAGCCTGTCTCGGGCTGTCAGAGTTATAAGAGGCAGCTACACACTGTGGTACGAGCCCATCCTAATTCAACACAGGTTCTGATGTCCGTAAAATAGACCTCAGGGAGTGGATAACCTGGAAAAGAGAGTAGATCATGCAGAAGCCAGTCAGAACGCCTAAATCCAGACCTCAGGGCATGACCTACTTGCAGCTGAGGTCCTTATAATGGGTCCCTCCCAAGAAGGATTCTTTCAGGAACTCCAAATGGGCTGAGTCTGCAGTAAGTAGAGTCTGTTGAAGGGATTTGAAGAACTCTAAGTTGATACACCTACAAAAATATGAAATCAGCTTTTAGGAAAATCATTGATATTAAAAGAAATGACAATCACATTTGCCAACCTAATAATTTTATGCCATGTCTATACAATCTGAGAAAGTATTTAACCAAAACAGTATTTTCTATTTAAAGGGGGGAGGAGATGGTGTCCCATAGGAAATTCCTTCCCATAGTGTAAACTGACAACTTAAGTGAAAACTGTTTTACTCATGTGGGCAGTGTCTGAGTATAAAACCAATAATGTAAGACCTGAAACGTAAATGTATATTTATTTAGAACATTTGCCACCAGTTCGGTGATGAATATATTTGTAGGTGGAAGGTTGAAGGAAGTTATTTTCTAAGCAGATTTCTTCCAATGAACTTTCTTCTTTTGTAGAAACAATCTCTGTTTTGTTAATGTTTAATTTATAAACATTGGTGGTATGCTATGTGTTTTAAATTGTTCTTTGTGCATTTTCTGTAGTACTATGCACTTAATAATGAGAGCCACTGTGACAATAAATGCTGTGTATTGGGTGCCTTCTATTTTCTGAGCACTATTCTAAATTCCAGGGATGACGTGATGAACAAGATGAAGTTCCTACCCTAAAAGACCCTAGTAGAGGAGGGTGAACATGTGTAGAACCTTCTTTAATAATCATCCCAGTATGAGGACCCTTATTTCTTCAGAAGTCATTACAACAGGCATCACTTTATTTAAATCCCAAGACGCAGGACATAAATTAGTTTTTGCCAAAGCTGATGAGAATTAGAACTTTCTAAGAAGATTTAAGTAAATCTGTAAGATTTTAAATAACTTGGGCTAGAATTAAGTTGTATCTTTTGTTTGAGAGCTATAGATTAGTTTCATAAAAGGGCTGTGAACAGATGAAATCATTTTTAATGTTATATGGGTAGAACTACCATCAGTCAAGCATTTCTTGTCAGATATTGGGAATGCTAGAAATGAATAACTAATAAAAAAAAGACACAGAGTAACCTAAAAAAAAAAAAGATTTTAAATAACTGTTTGACCAAACCCAAGTCAAGACCAGATTTTCTTTCTTTTTTTTTTTATTAAATGATAGCTGTGTACATTAGTGCAATTATGGGGTACAGTGTGGTGTTTTCATATACGATTTGAAATATTTTCATCAAACTGGTTAACATAGCCTTTATATCATTTTTTTAGTTATTGTGTTAAGACGTTTATATTCTACTTTTAGAAAGATTCACTTGTACCCTTGTAAGATAAACCATAGAGGTGATCCCTCCAATCACCCTCCCTCCACCCATCCTCCCCCTCCTCCCTCTGCCCCCCATTCTTAGGCTATAATTAGGTTATAACACCCACCCACCCCCGCCCCCCGAGCAATTGAAGCAACACCAAAAATACACTGTTGGGACCTGGTCAAACTAAAGAGCTTCTGCACAGCCGAGAACACAGTAAGTAAAACAAGCAGACAGTCCTCAGAATGGGAGAAGATATTTGTAGGTTATGTCTCTGACAAAGGTTTAATGACCAGAATCCATAGAGAACTCAAATGTATTAGCAAGAAAAGATCAAGTGATCCCATCTCAGGCTGGGCCAGGGACTTGAAAAGAAATTTCTCTAAAGAAGAAAGGCACATGGCCTACAGATATATGAAAAATGCTCACCATCTTAATCAGAGAAATGCAAATCAAAACTACTTTGAGATATCACCTAACTCCAGTAAGACCAGATTTTCAACTTGCTCTTCTCAGCACAGGGTGAATGACAGGGGAACACAGAAGTTAATGGAAAACCTGGAGCAAGAGATTTCAAAACCCCCAGTGTGTTAGTGGCCTTGATAATCAATTGTGCAACCCGTGTAAAGAAGGTGGCTTAAGATTGGTGCTATACGCTAAGGCTATACATAGTTTGAAAGAAGAAGGATGTGACAGCATTGAAAAATCTTGCCCTTCTTTTGTGGCTGTTAGAATTCACAATGAAGAACAAGGGGAAAGAAGGAACTAGAACTTCAAATGGGCTTACGTGTGGGTCCTCATTGTTCTGGGATTTACAAAGGGCTACACTATCATCATATTAAACAAATGGCTCCCACTCCTTTGCCAGCTTAATTGCCGGCTTGGCTCCTGAACAAAGAAACCACGACTGAGGCAAAACATGTTTGCTGTTGAAAGCAAAATCTCCTTAGAGCAATTTTTGGTTGTTTTTTTCATTTAATTTTTTTAAACTTGCAGAAATAGACCTCTGTCTCTTCTTTAATATCTTCTTGAGGAAACGCTGTACCCGGTGCTGTTAAGTTTCAGCGTGGAATCCGTGCTTTCCATACATAGGCAGTAATACTGAGTTATGCGCCAGTGATTAAAAATAAAAAGGAGAGGAGGGTGGGATGTACATGTCAAGATGCTGATAAAACAGCACAGAAACAAAATGTGCTTCTCCGCCATGAGCTGCACAGAGAAGTGAAATCTCAGGTGACCAGCAGCATCAGTCTCACCTGGGAACTGGTTAGAAATGCAAATTCTCTGGTGGCATCTCAGGCCACATGAGTCTGAAGCTCTGGGCCCCGCAAACTGAGTTTTTAAAAGACCTCCAGGAAGTTCTGATGTGTGCTAGGGTCTGAGCCCCACTGAAAGAAAGAATACCCTTCTTGAAATGAATTTGACAATATTTAAAACTTTGGGGAATGGTTTAGAAATTCATAGTTTGTTTGTGCGTGTTAGGAGAATTTGATATTAGGAAATACAGATCAGACTTTTTTTTTCACCTAGTTTTATTGTTTTCTTTCTTCTTTTTTTTTCTAATCTAGAAGTAAGCAGAGAGGCATAGTCGAGCTACTTATGTAATTTTATAGGAATAATGGAGTTTGTTCTAGAAGAAAAGGATATCTCATGGAAAAACTTCGCTAATATTCTGTCTAGACATATATTCTTTTTTGAGGCAGGAAGCACAAAAGAAAATTGGCTTCTACATCAAGTTCAAGGAAATGGTGTTTTAATTCTGTAGAGCAGTAATTTCATTTTCTTGGAGAAATGGGTAGACCGATATTAGTAATTTAATTCTCTTCTTAAATACAATGGCAGTTGCTACAGTTCTTACCCAGCCCGAGAGAAGTACAGTCAATACATTTAAATCCAACTAGTGACTGGGATTTGGGGGGCACGGGGAGAGGGAGGGGCTGAATAGAGCAGGGAGGTCCTTGTAATAAGCTGATAGTTAATTATCATGTGCTGTTCCTGTGTACTTTGACCAGCTAGATTAGGGCATAAACAGAAATGTGAACTCTGCAGCCTTTGCCCATAACTGCATTCAGATTCATCTATTTAGCATGTATTTGTGGAGCACCTACCATGGGCTTCTTGCTCTCATGGGCTGTGATTGTACAAGTGAGGAAGCTGTGATTCTGATGAACCCAGGGGTCCTATAGTTAAGCTAAATTAAGTAAATTGGCAATTATGGTGAAGTGTACTCACTTTCAAGATGAGGCAGCATATAGTATGCTCTCCGTGAGCAGCTGTCCTGGACACATGTGGGCATGTGGATGAGGCTGGTCAGGAAGGTTTACAGTAAAGGCATGAAGCCTACAGGCTGAATATGAATTAGCCAGATGATGGACAGAGCAGGCAGAGAGAAGAACATAGGCATTGTTCAAAGATAAAGCATTCTTGACACCATCGCGTTACTGAACTTGGTTCCCTATGGTAGGGTTGAGGGGCAGAGAGCAGTGCACAGGGTCTGAATAAGGATAGCAGATGAAGCTGCAAAGAATCCAGGAAATACTTGCTGTGTTAAGGGATTATTCCAGGGAAAGGGGAAGCCTTTGAGGTGGCAGGATTTGACTGCACTTAGAGGCTAGAAAGGGGACGGACAAAGTTGGAGGAAGGGAGACCAGGGGGGATACGGCAGAAATAATTCCAATAACAGCAAAGCAGAGATGGAGTGAGGTGAAAAGATGTAGCAAATAGCTATTTAGGAAATAGATGCAGTGGGAAGTTGTGATTCATTAAGTATGAGATTGAGGGAGAGGTAGATGCCTTGGACAACCAGTTGGCCATTCACTGAGCTTGGGTCCAGGGAGGGGAGAGGGCCTGGGGGTGAAATCATATACTCCATTTAGAGAAGCAAGGTCTGTGAAATCTGTGGTTATCCAAGTTGA
The DNA here is from genome assembly GCA_963574575.1 of Galagoides demidoff. Taxonomy (NCBI): domain Eukaryota; kingdom Metazoa; phylum Chordata; class Mammalia; order Primates; family Galagidae; genus Galagoides; species Galagoides demidoff. The sequence goes on along the minus strand of CAUYQV010157911.1, from coordinate 52,070 downwards.
AAAGTCCCCCAGACTCTTGGGTATACTGTGCGTGCCTGGAGCCCAAGTGATCTGGGCTCATCCCAGAGGCCTCCCTGTCCTCATAAATCCTCTCCGTGCTTTCTCACAGAGAGGCTAACGCCAGAGAACTCTTTACAACCCTTGGTTCCTCCCGTAGTGATTCAGCACTACTCTTCGTGCCAGTTTTAAGTGCTAAGTGAATTTTAGAGCTGCAGAATTGTTCTGCAAAAGATCCTAGAAGGCAATTTGGTTTCCTCTGTGAAACCTTCCTACCAACTAACAAGGCCTATTACAATTACCTTTTAGCTTAGATTTTATTTCAACATTAGAAAAATACAAGAGAAGTGGGATGGTCTAACCCCATTTTGCGCACTCTATCCTCATTTTCACTAGGGATCATTTACCTGTAATAGAAATTATTGACTATGTGGTTTTTGGTGAAAGCAACACTAAAAAATAAGTAGGTGAGTATCATAGCCAAAGGGCAAACTAAGTACTCCTATTTTTGACAAAGAAGGAGCATGTTTATTTTTCTTCATTTTACAGTAATCTTATAGTCTTGCATTGTCAAATAAAATATTAAAATCATAATGTTGGAAGTTTTCTTTTATCATGTCAGAGAAGTGGAAGACCACCCATTTACTGAAGAATTACATGTAGAAGTGATAGTTGTCAAAACTAAAGAAAAATCTCAAATAAAATTTAAATAAAATCTCTATAAAGTTTTACCTAAGATCCTAACATTTTCTTTGTAATTATGAAACTTCTGAGGCTATTTTACTTTTAAGAAACCACAAATGGTCAGAAAAATTAACATCAAGGCATGTAAACTTCAACTAGCCTGGAGGAATCAAGAACAAGAATTATCAGCAACCTGATTGAAGATATTCAAATCCATTAATGTTTTCAAATTACCAGACGAGAAAATTTAAGAAGCACAAATAATTTATTTTGGAGGACATAGTCTTTTCAATACTTGCTTTACTTTGGTCTACTCAGTGGACAGTTATGTGCCATTCCATGTGTGAACTCTTTTTCTAATTAATAGTTGGAAGCTTTTTTGTCTGAAATGTAAACTGTCTGCTCATACATATGTAGATTATAGCCAGGCAGGCTGGAGCTTCCTCAGAACTGTTAAACTTGTCTTGTGGAAGTTTCATCTTCTCTGCCTGTGCCCTTTGCTCTAGTTCGGGTGTTGGAACCCTTATTCTCTGGATTAAATGGTTTATTACAGCCAAGGTAGTGTTTATCCTCACGTCTTAGCGTAGCTTTTGTATTAACCATTCAGTAAAACGTGTGCTCGCACACAGACACATACCCATACGTATGTATTTAGTCATTCAGTAAACTACATTACATTTTCTGTAAACTTCAGATAAGCCTGCTTAAATCTAGGGTGGGTCTTTTTGTAGCTTGCCAAATGGTTTATAGGTTTATACACCAAGTGTATATTTGCCATAATATGTGAAGCCATGTTATATTTAAAACTGAGATTGTCCTGTAAGTTGTACCAAATTTATGATGATAAACATTAGATTTAGCTCATTCACAAAGAACACAGAAATACAGATTATCTGTGTTTTTCCATAATGTCAAGCATTGCTGAAAGTGTGTAGTAAGTCTTGTTTCAAAGAGAAAAGAAAGTTTTAAAAAGCTCTTGTAAGGGCTGGTTGAATAAAGGCCTTAGAAATGTACCACAAAAGTATAAATCCAAGAGATTGGGGAAAAGGAGGAGGAGTTAAATATTGTAAATGCATAAAGCTAAGGAACTTTCACTGGAGTGATATGGGGGTCGTTCCAAAATCATGCTATAAATATTTAAAAGTAGCTAAAACTACTATTTCTAATCACACATAGCAGATAGGACTGTATGTGTATTTGATATACTCCATATTTCTGCATGAAATTACCACATCCATGATCTCCTCTTTTTTTTGGCATGCTCATTATTTCAAAATACAATCCCCTCAGCCCTTTATTTTGATATTTCCTCTTTTTTAAATATTTTCTTCTTTTGACTTCCACTGTTTTTATCTTCTTTTTAATCTATGACTTCTTTCTCTTCAAGATTTTTAACATTGTATTTACATCTGTGTCATAAAACATATTTCTATTTCCTGTTTTAGACGCCGTAATTATTTCAAAGCACTTTGGCTATACATCTGTCCTGATTTTCCTGCGGCCAAGATCCAGTCACTAACTATTCTTTAAAGCTGGGAAGAGATCAAAATCTTCAGTCTGGCCCAGCCAAAAAAAAATGTTCTATTATTTTACTATATCAACAAGTCACATGTGCTGATGTTGTTCAGGTATTTAGAGAACTTTTGCATTGACAGCCCTTCTGATGCCTTTTAAAGATACATTGCTTATGTCAATAAAAAGGATACGGTTATTGTAAGTTATGGCAGATAATGTTTCTGTCAACTGTACAGCACACATGTTAAAGGTAAAAGAGAAGAAATTATGCCACTTTGTTGTATTGTCCCAGTGATTTAGGTAAGCATTTACTCCCTATAGGGGTAAATAGGACCCAAATAAATATCAGCTGGATGTACATTCGCACATATACTATCTCATTTGTCTTTGCATCTTCCCTAGGAGGAAAATATATAACACTTTGGATTTCATTAGCATCAAAACACATTATTGAGAAAATCCACAAAATGAAATTTAAAGTTATACTATAAAATTGAAAGGGTCTTTTATTTATATTTTCAAATAGTAGTTCTTACTCTTTAAATCAGCTGAGGAACTTTTAAAAATCTGATGGCTAGACGCGTCTCCCATGCCAATGACACTGGACTTTCTGGAGACAGGACCCAGTGACTGTATGTTTTTTAAGGTCTCCCATGACTACCTTGCTTTAAAAGTTCATGGACCTCCACTTTGAGAAATGTGGGTTAAGACATATATCCACACCTGCTCTGCGTCCGAGGAACACCTTTCTACCTATTCCTATCATTTTTCAAATCATGATAGAGGCACCCTTGCATCTAAACACAAACCCGATTTGTCTTTAATATCCATACCCAATATTAAGAAATAGTAAGAAGCCCAGGATTCCACTTTGTTTCCTATTTTTTCCCTTGGCCATCACATTCAAAGCAGACCCAAACGTCTCTCAATTCCAGACTTTGTCATCACCACCATTGCTTTGGCCCTACCTTTTATGAAACTAGAAATGCCAGAATTTCTTGACAATGATCTTTGTATGATTCAATTTATGGGCCAGAGCCCATCGTCCTAACAAGAGATTATGATATGTTAATCTACAGCCTACAATCTTGTTGGTTCTCCATTGCCTACAGATAACCCAAACTTCTTAAGAAGTCCTGCATGGTGAAACTCCCTGACCTGCAGGTTTTCCCTCCCTGGCCCATTGGTGATGGGGTGCTTCTGGGCATATACTATTCTGCTCTTCTGGAAACAGTCCTCAATCCCATTCTGTACCCTGGAAACTTACCTGCCAAGACCAAAAGTGCATTCACTAGTGAAGTGAGTATCATCACACTGAAACAGTACTTCTTCTAGGACACTGTCCCTTGTTCTCCAGGAAGACTTAGACGGCACATCCTTGGGGCTCTCTCTTGGTACTTTGGCTTCATCTTTATTATAATAATTACCATGCATATAAAATGGTATTTCAAGTTACTAAAATATACTATATATTTCTTTTATGCTTATTTAACTCAGGAGAAGTATCCATATCTAAGACGCTGGAATTTTAAAAATATTATCATATGACAGTATTATTTGCTTGCTTATTTGTTTGGTTCTGCTTTATTGTGTTTCCAACAAAATTCCTGCTGAGAGAGAAAATCAATCTCTGGATGATGTATCTAAAATGAGAGAGAGTGGGGAGAAGAATTCCATTAAAATAAAAGAGATTTCAATTAATATGTGAAAAGCATTTCTGAATATTACAAAGAATGCTCATTTTGCATGGGTTATTTATACAAACTGTTGGAAAATAAATAAAACTTTTAAAATTAGGTTGCAGGGGAGGTGCTAGCACATTTTCAGTTGATTTAAATATCTAGTTTTCAAAATCTGCCCACATGATTTTCAGATGCGAGGTACCCCTAACTGCTAACTCAGATTTTTCTCTTTTAATAAATAATTATGCTTTTCCATAATCATTGTACCATCAAACAAGAAGCAAGGGATGGCATTTTAGTGTAAGAAAATAAAAGTACATTCACTAGTGAGCATGGCCCTGGAAAGGCCAGGAAAACACACACTACTGGCCCCTTAGCCAAAGTTTCCAATTATGTAGGTTTGCAGTAGATGCCATAGTTTTATGCTTTTAATAAGTCCCTAGGTGATGCTGATGCTGCTGGCTTGGAAACCACATTTTGATAGTCACTGCATCATATTAACAATTTTACTAGTTAAGCTTTCACTATCACACATGTATCTGTTCACTGACGAATAGCTTGATTGTGACCAAATATTTGAATGTTTTCAAACATCCATATATAATTATAGACCAAGAGAAGCAAACCACATATATATTAATATTTATTATTACTTGGTATACTCTTGAGTACATCAATCTTGGAGGAAAAAAATGCCAAGATTTCCAAAATGTTTTCTAATCTTGGCGTCATGGATTTTTTTTAAAACAGTAGAAGAGTTCATCTTAAATCTTTAGATTTTCATTCTTCTAATAAATATAAGCATATGAGTTCTAGTTCTGAGTTTTAAAAAATTGATAAATTTTGTCAATAAAATCAGAGGTTCTTATTTCTTTGCAGAAATCTTATAAACATAGGTGATGAAAATTCTAACTACTATGCTTTGAAAAATTACCAAAACAATTCTGTAAGTATGTGCAGGCATGCTATTACCTTTACTATGATAGTGGCTATAAACTAGCATTATAGGAGATAATACATTGGGCAAATCATGTCCTGGTCCTGTCCTAAGGAAATTAAAAAAAAAAAAGCAAAACAGGCTGGTGATGTCTTACTTCTGTATCATTATGGTATTTGTCAACATCTTTTTATTATAATAACACGTGTGGATAAGAATGATGAACTTCAGGAAGTTAAGGAAGCTTGGAGAAATTAATTAGGAAGTGGGAATTAACCCAAACTGGTTACAGAACCTGAATTAGACTGAGTTCTGAAGACTCCCCCCAATTTTCTGTTATCCCATCATCTCCTTAGATGGTCTGAGCATGTGATGCTCAGTCTGGGCCACGGCCCTTGGAAATGGTCTGTTGGCAGGAGAAAAACCCAAAAAGAGTACAGCCGTGCTCTAGAATTTCTCCAGATATCTCCTTTAGCATCTTGGAAGGGGTTTCTGAAAGTTTGAGGAGTAAACCTGTGACAACAATTGCAGATATTTGGGGCACAAAGAGACTTACATTTTTAGGTAAGGATACTAGGATCAACTTAATAGGTACTATCTAGAGTTAATATTTTGTATTTCTTGAGCTAAGAACCTTCGAATCACTTCAACGTAAATCACATTGACTGATTCTCTAAGCTTCTCTGTGAAGTGGAGAAAGAGATGATCTCATTTTTAAAGTAAGGACAAAGTTTATGTATTCACATGGTTTATTCTTCATACACATCTACTAGAGGCCTGTGTCCTAGCAGCTGGTGTTAAACATGCATTCACCATTAATTTACTTTTCATTTATTCATTCATTGGAAAAATATTTATTGAGTACATACTGTTTCCCAGGTGATGTTCTAAGTGCTAAGGATCCAACAGTGAACAAAACAAACAAAAATCCACAATCTCATGGGCCTTACATTCCAATGGAAACCTTGGAAGGCAGAAGAATGGCCCCTGCAAAGATTCCCACTGCCTAATCCCTGGAACTTCTTAATATATTACCTTATATGGAAAAAGATTTTTCATGTATGATTAAGAATGTACATCTGGAGATGTAGAGCATGCCCTGGGATTTGCAGGTGGACATAATCAATCACATGGATACTTAAAGGCAAAGACTCTTCCTTGTCTGGCTTAGGCAAAGATGTGAGAACAGAAGAAGGGTCAGAGAGATGCAGCTTTGATGACTGAAGATAGGAGAAGGAAGCATTAAACCAGGGAAAGTGGACATCTGGAAGGACAAGGTAACAGATTCTCCCCTAGAACATCCAGAAGAGTACACAACCCTGCCAACACCTTGGTTTTTGACCCAGTGAGACCTGTGTCAGCCTTTCAATCTGCAGAACTGTGAGATAATAAGAACATTTCTATTGGTAAATCACTAAGTTTGTGATAATTTGTTATAGTAGGAATAAAAGCTAATTACAGAGGACATAGATAATAGTCAAGAAAAATAGGTAAAATATATGGTATGTTGGATACTGGAATGGTGCTAAGGAGGAAAGTAAGTCAAAGAATTAAACAGAAGTATCAATAGGGAATGCAATTTTAGATAGGGCAGCCTTCCATGCTGACATCTATGTAGCCTTGAAGGAGGTACAAGTAAAGAACATTTCAGACAAAGCAAACAGAAGGTCAAGGGCTCAATCTAGGACAATGAACCTGCATGACTAGATTTTGAATATCAATATTAAAAGTGATTTCTAATCCAGAATATCTGAGCTTCCACCAATAGCCATGTGTAATGACTTAGCATAGAGGCTCAAAACTCCACAGATGACATTCTAATTTTATTTTAAAAGGAAGTAAACAGGCTTGTCTAAATAACATCATTCATTTTTTCATATTTGCTGGATAGTACATGAGAAATTTGTATCATATTTAAAGAATATGAATTCTTAAAATATTTTAACATGGGGATGTGTAAATGTCTGAGTCCTTTTGGACCATCTACTCAGGATCATTATAGCCTAACAACTTTAAGCACTTCTAAGGGATCTCAGACTAAATTTGATTCTGAATCACTTCTATAATAAATTTAATTAATCCCGGTTGAAAAAAAAAGCTATTTTAGGCCTAGTACTGTGGCTCATGCCTTTAATCCTAGCACTCTGGGAGGTCAAGGTGGGTGGATTGCCTCAGCTCACAGGTTTGAGACCAGCCTAAGCCAGAAGGAGACATTGTCTCTAAAAATAGCTGGACATTGGTGGTGGGCACCTGTAGTTCCAGCTACTCAGGAGGCTGAGGCAAAAGAATTGCTTGAGCCCAAGAGTTTGAGTTTGCTGTGAGCTATGACACTATGGGACTCTATCAAAGGGGACAAAATGAGACTCTGTCTCAAAAAAAAAAAAGCTATTGTAATTATTTTATTATTTCATTTTTAGAGACTAACTTACATATGTTAAACAAACAAATATAAAATTAGCAATATTCACTCTTAATCTTGACGGATGAACTTGTCCACTGATACTTTGAAGTACAACCATTCTACATCCATGGATTTAACCTGTGGATTCAAGCTAGAATCAAAAATATTAAACAACAACAACAACAAAATAAAAACAAGCATGTTCGGTACATGTGTAGACTTTTTCTTTATGTTATTCCCTAAACAATACAGTAGAGCAACTATTTACCTACACCTACATTGTATTAGATATTATTATAAATAATATAGAGATAATTTAAAGTATTTGTATCAGCATAGCTTCTATGCAAATATGGTGCCATTTTATACAAAGGTCTTGAATATCTGTGGCTTTTGATATTTGTAGGAGGTCCTAGAACCAATCCCTTATGCCAAGGAATTTCTGTAGCTAAATCAGTGGTTTTAGATCCTTTTAAGTACCTGGAAGAAAAAAAAAATGGGCATCTGATTTTTTTTTAAGTTTTATAATATCATATGTTTTAATTTTCAGAGAAAATAGAATAGAAATTTTATGATCTATACAGGCAGAAATGTTAATATATGAAGCAAAAAAAATGCCCAGTTAATTACTGGTGTAGTACATAAGCATTCTGCAATGATGTTTCATGGGAAATATGCCTTTCCTTGATCCTCAGCAGCATATTCTTGGGAGCATAGTAGAAATGCAGATTCTTGGACCCTACTCCAGACCTACTGGAGTAGGTCTGCATTTTAACAAGATCACAGGCGACTGAAAAACACATTTGGTGTGATGAACACTGCACTGGGGCAATATCCAAAACTCTCTTCATGATACAAGCCACTCAGTATTTTATATTCTTTGTAGATCCTAACAGGTCCACATGAACTTGCATTATTCTAAATGGGATTTTCCAGCATATCATGTTTTAAGAAGCTACTTTCATCAACAGAGCTTAGTGTCTCATGCCTCAGGAGATAGCTACAGGGAAATAGGTTGTAAGGTTATGCTTTGGGGAGTTCGCCAAACCTTTTTTTGGCCATGTATTGTTTTTATTTCAAAACTGTAAATTGGTCAACATCTTTTTAAAAACATAATGGTTTATGTTGAGGGATAAAGAGTACAGAAGTTGAATTCGTTCAAAGGAAGGAAAATTGAAAATACAGAGGAAGCCAAGGAAGGAAATAAACTTTTTGTTGAGTCAGGATTTTTGAGTTGAGAGAACATGATGAGCACAGGTTATGATGTGACCCTTCAAAGGTCAGTGCCTGCACCCCACTGCTGCTCACACAGGGCACTCATCATTCTCCCAGCAGCATCAAGGTCTTATTGGCCAATTCTCTGTCACTGACTTGCTCTTACTGAAACTGAATCCTTTGCCTCCTTCAAGTTTCCAAGCAGTTTTGCTCTTACTATGAAGCTTAGACACACTTGGAAATGACATTCTTTTGTATCTGTAACCATCAGGCCCATTCCCTGTGTTTCCTATTCCTTAACTACTTACATACTGTTGCATCTCTTTTCCTGTCCTAGCAACTCTCCTTTAGATGAGCTCCTGTCTTATTCTTTCTTTTTAATTTTGTGGCAAGAAAAGCAAAAATTCCTTATATAATCCAGTTAGCTCAGAATACCTTAGAGACTTATGTGTGTGTGTGTGTGTGTGTGATTCTGGTCATTATTTGTCAATGAATATGACTTTAGTTCACATAGGTCATTGGCTGCCACATCCAGTTGTTGTCACATCATGAACTTAAATAAAAGTGCTCACCTCATCTCCTTTCTTCTTGATAGCTGCTATATTAGACATTTCTGTTTTTTCTTTTTAGATGAACAGTTACTTTTATGAGTTTATGTGAGGTAATAACATGTACAAGGATATAACCTGGGATAATCAGTTACTTATAGGCATTTTTTTTTTTTGGAGTCAGAAAAGAAGCACTTATTTATTAATTTCTTTGATATGCCATTCATAGTTATATTTTTATTTTTAGTATTTTAATTTAATTTAGTATAGGATGTCAGATGAGGGATCAGCTTTAAAAGGTCATTAGTTTTCCTAACATCATTTATCATATAATGTATTCTTCTTGATTTGATATGCCATCTTTGTCAAATATTGTGTATTTTTAATGCAGTTTTTAATTAACATCATAACTGTATACATTTATGGGGTACAATGTGATGATTTGATATATAATCTGAAATGCTTAAATCAAACTGATTAACATAGATGTTTCTGTTTTAACCAAAGAACTGGACTTTGAATGTGTCCCTATTTATCTCTGTCTTGTTATATTTGTGCCATTATGCTCTTTTTATATCCTGATTCAGTTGCTTCATTCTATTAGTTATCCTTCCCAGTTGGAAGTCATTGTATTCTTTTCCAGACCACATCTTGTTGCCTAATAAAATGTATCACTGCTCCCTCAATCCTTCTTAAGCTACCTTTGTTGTATATCTGATAGGAAATCTGCAGCTGATTATACTCAGCATGGATTTGTTTTCTGGCATAACTGTATGCATTCTTCAGTATGTTACTTAGTCACCATGTTCCTATTAGATTACAAACTCCTATTATCAAGATCTTTTCAGTTTTGTTTACCTTTAAGGATATAGTTCATATCATTGACGTAGCTGGATGATGGTTGATGGCTCATGGCCAACTAATATAAAAGGAGGAGTTAAGGATGTGGTGTTGCAGCTCATATAACATGAGGATGTTTAAGAAAAGCTTTTTCATTAATAATACACTAACTTTTGTTAGCAAAATAGGAGGTTCAAATGAAAGTAGGGGCACATCAAAGAAAGCTATAGTTGACTTATTCTTTATGTTTCTAGCTCATGGTGCTGGTATGTTAGCCAAATATCTCGCGTTTGATTTAAAAACAAACCAGAAGCAGATGACTCAGACATTGGTGACTCAATACAATTATAGATGAACCCCTTGCTACAGTGGCTCTGTTAATTAACTATCTGAGACAGCAGAATTAAAACACAAGGAATTGTACAATTTAGAAGCAAGGCTATAAAATTATCCCTTTCACCTGGAGATACCTTAACTTCTTAAATATATAACCTTTTTGAAGTAATAGGAATAGGCCATATTTTACTTTGCAATGAAGTCTTGAAATAAGGGAATATTTCACTTTTTCTCAGGGGGATCAAGTACATAAGCTTCTTGCCTTCTGGTCTTTCTTAAATGTTAGGATGACTTTGATTCTTTTCTTTGGTGATTTTTTTTAAAAAAGAATAGTTTGTGAAGATACCGCTAGAAAATGGATAATGTTTTAATTATTTTAAAAGCCTCATAGGATTTTTCAAAAGCATGTTATGAAAAGTATCTTTAGTATCATCTAATTTTTACAAATTTATGCACTGGCTTATTTATACTCAGAGGGAAAAGGATAAGTGTATGAAAACCCCATGTATGCACACACCGTAACTACCACCAAATTGTTCAATGATTATTTCAGAGTAAGCAGGATGGCAGATACTTATAAATATTCACATTTTCGAGTCTATAAGCCTGAAGTTTTCTTTTATAAGTTCTTATTTTTGCAGAAGTAGAAAAAAATAATGTCTAATTTAGAAACTTCCCAAAGCATCCTTTGTAATGGTGTAACATGGAAATGAACAGACTATCTATTAATAGGAGAATGGCTACACAAACAAAAAAGAACAAGTAAAAAAAAATGAAACAATGGGGAAAAATTCTTGTTGCTGTTTTAGAGGTTCATTAACATTCAGATTTCTTGTGGTTTTGATTATATAACAAGCTAGTTTCCTAAAATAGCAATTATTATAAATAATCAAAATACAAGTGTATCTATGAGTTTAGCTTTCTTGGACTTTAAAATAAAGGTGGGGAGGAAAAAAATGCATCAGGCACACACACACTTATTTTTGAAACATTATCTAACAGATTTATTTATTTATTTATTTTTTACTCAAACCACCAGGAGAATGGTGGCCAGCAGAAGCCAGTCTGTGTCTCTGTGTGCATGGTCCCTTAGCTGTCATCAATGAGTGCCTGCAAAGAAACAGGTAAAGATTTGAGGGGCTGAGCAGAAGTGTTCTTTGATGTTAAGGATGGCTATGAGCTGCTCCTTACTGCCTCATCTGGTTTGTACATTAGCTTCTGGCATACTCTTTTTCCAAGCTGTGCATTCTGCTTCCCTGGGATTGCTTGTCCTGTGATGTTACTTGAGAATGTTTATCTCTGATGAGTACTGCAGCGCTCCATGGTGTAGCACAGGACACAGGAAGCAATGGGATGAGATTTTTGCTACACATGTATTTTTGATGGTTCTTAAAAAGTGAAAATGTTTATGACTACAAGAATTTGCTTTGATAAAAGGAAATAGGTATTTTCTTTTAAAAAAAAGAAACTTATTAAAGTTGTTAAGTAGTTTTCCTGGGGGCATGTTGATGCCTGTTCTGGTTCCTACAGGGGCAGACATTTTTCTTTCTGTATTAGTGAACTGGGGAGTGACCCCGTATAATTTCAATTAACTGCTGTCTTTCAAGAGAGGGTGTAGCATGGAACAAGATGATCATTTAATCCTGTAAGAAAGCCCATGCAGTAGACCAACCGTTGGACAAATCTGAAGCTCTCAGAGACTATATAGGAAATCCAGATGAGTGAAATTCAAATGGAAATTTGCACAAATATCCTAGCAATGTTTTCATGCTTCAAAACTGATGTTTGGTAGCTGCATATATATGCATTAGATTATCTATAATTATTCATAAACTGTCTACAATCTTAAGGGACAAAACACTATAATATGGATTTTAAATGTTTGTGTGGGCTGTGAGGCTTCTGGGCTTTGCAGGTGTAGCTTGATTTACATCTTTTCTCTTTGGGGGCAGGTACAAGGAACAAAATGTACACGTAAGGTGAGAGGGGAGGAGAAGAGAGAGAGCAGCAAAAGCTGGAGAGCCATTGATAATGGTATTGGTTACATCCATTCAAAAGCCAACTGCCCCAATTTAGAGGATTTGAATTTAGGACCAATTAAACTGTAAGAAAATTGAGCAGGGACTGAATTAAACCATGGGATAGTGCTTTATAAATATTCATACTAACAATGACAGAAGATGTTTTGTGTGAAGGCTAAAAGCTTGTACACTACATGTCTTGTGAACTAGAAAGTCAATGCTGTTCTATTCCTGAATTTTTCTATCCCTTTTAAGGGCAGTTCTTACTCAAGTTAACAGAAACACGTCCCTGCAGCAATAGAGCCCCCTCTGCAAAGTGAGGGAGCTCTCCTGGTATAATGCCCTGAAAATGGTAGGCGTTTCAGAGTCACTTCCTGTAGCTCCTTAATGTGAAATAATGTAAGCCACTTCACTCCACCAAATGAGTCTTTGCCTGGAATTCACACTTTAATAAGAGCAAGTGTTAAAAATGGTTGGTGATTTCTCTAGCTCTCTTGGAAATAAAATGGGCTTCTCAAATTATAGCACTGGTGCATTTGGAGTTACTCTGGTGGCCTAAATGAGTTACTGTGTGGCTTAAACATCTGACTCACACCCGGAAGTAGCTCAGGACTGGGGCCATCAGTCTCTCCAGACACTCAGTTGCTGTTTGTGTAAAAGAGTGGACAGTGAGGCTGTTTGTGTGTAGCTAGCAACTGTCTCTAAGTCTTGCGTTTATAAGAGAATAAAGTGCACTCCAGTATCATGAGCATACATATATGAGTATTTGCCTTGATTCGTAAGACTTGCTTTAAAAGTACTCTTCAAATAAACACCCTTTCAAATTTAATTTTTCTCACATTTCTACGTGGTTATTCTTAGTTTAAGAACAAATATTTAAATAATAGCCATTCAATGGACTATTCCAGGAAATTTTAATTATTTTTTCTCTAAGGAGCTGAAATGATTCACAAATACACATTGCATGAACTCTGTTTTCATTAAAATGTACTTTTGGGGGGTTATTTATTTTTATGAACCTTTTGTACTCTTATATGTTTTTTATTATAGTTTATAAGGATGGGAAATTATACAATGTTGTATAATTTCAAACCTGAGTTTACTTCTCTTTAAATCTCAACGAAGCTTGTTCCTATTCATTCAAAATTCTTTTTAATGTATCTGACCACCAGCTACGCTTTATCTGAAATGTAAATTAATGTAAAAATCTTTTATATTCTCTATGAATAATCAGCTATTGTCTTCATATCTTCAAGTTCACCAGTAGTCAACATTCTGTCTTCAATGGTGAGCGAATATTTAAGTGTTTACTATGTACCGGACAATTTCCTACATTCTGGAAAAGAGAGTTTTAGAGTTACAAGTGTATCAAATATTACAACAGAGTGGAATGTGCCTTGGATCAAATGATACGAGGATAAACTTTATTGTAGGAGCGGGGTTAAGGGAGTAGGGAATGGTGTTAGAACAGGCAACTTTAAAAGAATTAACCAGGAAGTTGTGTAATGGGGGATGTTTTAGATGGGACAAGAGTATATTTGGTATTCACTGAAAAAGAACTTAGAGGCCAGTATTGGGTGATGACGACTGGAGTGCTGAGGGCAAGTATTGACTGGCAAGCCAATTCTGAGGCCAGGCCCCTAAGTTAAGGTGACCAGACATCCCACTTTTGGTGGGACAGTCCTGATTTTTAACAATTTGTCCTGTGTCCCTGCAATGTTTTTAAAAGAGTCCTGATTTTTGGAACGAATGCATGACAAGCTAGGGAATAGTGGGAGAATGGGAAGGGAATATATAGTTTTTGGCTGCCGAAAAGGTTAATGTAACTCCATTTGGGAATGAAAAGGTTAATGTAACTTCATTTGGAAATGAAAAGGCTAATGTAAACTCCCTACTCCCCTCCTGGGCAAGGTATCAGAAGAAGACTGGCTCCCTCCCTTGCTTCTAGGCAAGGACAATTAGCTCAGAAGGAGCCAAACTGTATGGAACAAACAAGTAGCGCCCCCCCCCCCCTCAACTAGGGTAAGGTGAACCAGACATCCTGCTTTTGGTGGGACAGTCTCGATTTTTAACAATTTGTTCTGCAGTGTTTTAAAAAAGCCCCAATTTGGAAAGAATGCATGACAAGCTAGGGAACACAGGAGAACAGGAAGGGAATATACGGTTTTCGGCTGCCATGTGGCTATTTTGCTAGGATATGCATTTTATATTATTTTTGTTAATTTTATAATGTTAAACTTTAATAATAACAAATAATTGTTGAGAACTGATTATCAACAACTGCATTGTTGTCAGGCCCCACCCACCCCCCATGGTGTCCTGCTTTACCAATGTTTAAATCTGGTCACCTTACCCTAAGTGAAAGCAGGAGATGAAGCTGACTTGGATTAGGAAGACAAAAACTTCTTTTACCTGCAAAAATGACTGTTGGCTGTGTCTACCCTCCACACCAGGCTTGAGGTCTCACGTTACCAGCAAGAGGCTGGGCAGTGACGCATCTGTTTCTATCCTGATTCTGACTTGGCCACTTCATGCAAGATGAGCCAGGTCTCCCTGATGCACCATCAGGGACACCTCGCTGTAGAGACAGCACACCTCCCTCCCTCCTGCCACCTTTCCTCCTGCTCCTTCTGCCTGAACTCCTCCTCCACCGTTCTCAGGAGCACATCCTGCTCTGCTGCTATCCCAGACCTGCCTTTGTTTCCTGTTTGTTTTATTTTGCAGTGGAGACTTTTTTAGTGATGATTCCTTATATTTGGGGGAAATATACTCAGTTAACCAGAGTAAACCTTTATGATGCCTTCAGGTCTCTTCATCTCTGGGACGTGAAGATTCATTGCATATCTAGGGAACAACCCATGCCAGCCGTTGGAACTGAGGCATTTTTAATGCATATTTCATTGGTTACGATCAGCTCTTTTTTATCTCTTAAAGTAGCAAAATAAAATATTGACATTACTCAGTGAATTGGTAGCTGAAATGTAAGGACTTTAGAAGGTTTCACTGAGTTAGAAATAGAAATTATGTAGTAAAACCTGAGCCCTTTCTTAACTCTTACCCCTAATGAATTTTTCTTTGGCTTTCCTGAAACTTGGCCTCTATCCCATCATCCTACATCTGCTTTCCTCTTATACTGCTCTTGATTCTTATTCTTTCATGTCAAACACACTCTATTTGAGCCTCCGCTTCCCTGAGAGGCACTTTTCCACAATACTCATGCCCTTTCTGCTTTGCCCACATTAGTCTTTTTGTCCCAAATACCTCCCCTGAGCCTTCTTGTCTCTGTATCTTTCTTCATTCCACTCACTGGGAATCAGTTCCGCAAACCTTCAAGCCCCTTTGTCAGACACCGCGGTCAGCACACCCAGGCTTACAGATGGATGAGGCCTGAGTGCTGGTCACTAGCAGCAAATAAGGAGCAGAGAAAACAGCCAATCAACAGCCTCATTTGTAAACTATAAGTACTTAGATGCTGATATGGAGATTTTTTTTTTTAATGTAATTGGGGTTAGGTGCACTTGCCTTAACAAATCCAATATTTCTAATTAAATGCAGGATTTCTCCCTGTACTAAATATCCTTTCATTTTCCCCTTAGATTATAGCGGTAGCCTCCCTTAGCAGTTTTCTTACGGTACTCTTGTCACATTGCAGTTCAATCTCCAGGAACTGGAGTTACTCCCCAGAAATGGTGATGAGGTCCCAGTGCAGTGTTTTCTGCACACACTCATCCAGTGGTATCCCATCTCACAGTCAGGCAAATTCTTGTTATGACTTTAAACATCTATGTGACCTAATTGCTACCACCCTCCTTCAAGCCATCTGGATCTGACCTCTTCTCAGGCCACTCTTCCCCTCTCCCACTCTCTCCTCCAGAATACCAAGCATGCTTCATATGGCGGACTTTGCACTAATTGTTCCCAATTCCAGGGGATCTCTTCCTCTGAGTATCTTCACACTGGTTCCACGCTGCCCTTCAGATCTCTGTTCATAAGTCACTTGATCAGTAATCCTTTCCTGACCATGCTATTCCTTCCAACTTGACACGTTATGCTGCATTTTTCTTCGTAACATCTATGACCTGCAGATCATAGATCCTTTCTTATTTTCTACATTCTTTCTCTGTTTATTGACTGTCTTCTTCCAACAAGAATTTAAGCTCTATGCGGGCAAGAGAGCTTTTGTCTATTTCTTCACAATTGCTAGAATGGTACCTGGCATGTAAGAGGTGTTCAACAAATACATAAATGTGAAAGGAAGGAAGAAATGAAGGAAGGACAAAGGGAAGGAGAGAGGAACATGGAGGAACGTGGAAGAAGTTCAGGAGGGAGAAGGGGAAAGAGAAGGTTGGAAAGAAGACAGAAAAGGAGGGAAAAATGTGGTAGGGAGGAAGGAAGGATGGAAGGAAGTCTCACATTAGTATTACTAAGTTGCTAGTGCTTCTTAATACTTGTTTAATTTCTCTTTTAAACAAAGACATACTGTCTTTTGGCTTAGAGCTTGGAAGTCAATGTTAACTGGATAGAAACTATAAAATAATAAGGTTGTTTTATTTTACACTGCATTTGTTTTCAGATACCTTCCCCCATTTTTTATGGCAAGAGGTACTGACTTTCCATTTATCGTAGTGCTATCAAATTTCTTCTTAAAGTTATTTAGGTTTTTAAAAAATGGAATCTACTTCAGAATAAAAAAAATAGTATCAAGGGGACTCAGATATGGGAAAAATCATGAAGTAGAAATGTAGATAAGGCAAAATTCTGAAGCTGGTAGTCTAATGCCTGAATTGGATATTAATGACCTACAAACATTCTTCTTTTCCTCAAGGCCCATTGCAGTTCCCACTTCAGCCATGAAATGTTCCCAAGCTATTGCCCTCCTTCACCTCTTTCTCTCTTATATTTTATTAGACTCCAGGGCACTATCATAGGTTGACCTGGAACTATCTGGTGTTGCTCACTATTGTTCGGGGTCTTTCAGTTCTGTCTTCTTAAATTGATTCATCATCCTTGATGTGAGTGATCATGTCCTGCTTTCCCTCATCTCAGGCAACTATCACAATGCACAGCCCAGCACGGACCCAACAGAACATTGACAATAAGGATTCGTTGATTTCATCACAACTCATCTATGCAATAAGGGGTGGGGTAAAGGAGTGTTCCAATAGCAAAAATACCTAAGCATGTGATATATATATATATGTGTGTGTATGTGTATATATATATATATATAATTTTTTTTAGCTAAAGAAAGATGATAGAGAGTATAAATCATTTGGCCTTGAAAACTGAAATCACTATTTTGCCACTAGTATAAATAATGCATATATTTATTGAATTTGATAAGAGAAATTAATAAAACAATAAATTAATTAGGGCAAAATCTTGAGTTAATAGAAGACAAATTCTAGTACATCTGATGTGAATGCTTAAGAATTAAAACCTGCAAAAAATACTATATGAAATGGGAAGCCATTCAAAAACTACCAGTCAGGCACATTTAAAGGGAAGTGGAACAGCAAATAATAGATATTTTAATTAGTACATGTAGATATTCTAATGTCATGGAAGATCTTTGTTCCCCTGTTTTACTATTATAAATGGTGTTCAGACTGTATTTTTAATGGAAACTTCAGAGACAAGGAAGGCACTGATCTTATCCTTTATGAGTATACACTGGGACATATTTATTTTGTTACCACTCAATGTTTCATTCCTTTCAGGTCATTTCCTTACCTACTGCATGGTTTTTCTTAGATTCTTATTTGTTGGCACATGGGAACAGTACCTTTCAATATAAGATATTTTACTTTACAACTCAAGGGAATGTTTTCTTTGTTATGTAGATGTCCTGGTACAGAGGAAAACACAGGAGACATTGTCTTGCTTGTGAAGTGTATGAACTACACAAATCATGTAATCTTTTTTTTGCAGTTTTGGCTGGGGCTGGGTTTGAACCCACCACCTCCAGTATATAGGGTGGCACCCTACTCCCTGAGGCACAGGCACTGCCTAATCATTTATTCTTTTAAAGACAATTTCCTCATGTGTGAAGAGGTTGGGCTAGGTAGTCTCTTATCTCCCTACCAGCTTGGATATTAAAGGTATTCTTCACTCCAATTTTATATCTCATATTAACATGGGAGAGAGGTACAAAATATTTCCAAGCTTTGATCATTCTTTTGGGCATATTCCTGTTGGTGAATTTTTCTCCTGTTGGCAATTTTTTTTTTTTTACCATATACATGCGTTTATTAGGTTTCCACTTTTTGCCTTCACAAAATTAAAAAGGCTTAAAATTTAATAACAATAACAATGTTTAAGAGAAGGACTAGAAACAAAAACCTCGTAAACAACGAGTGAAGATAAATACATTCAGAAAAGAAATCAGATGACTGCTGCATCAAAATATTAAGCAATAATAATAATAATAATGCAAAGAAAGTAGCATTCACATTGTCAAATAAGAGTATGTCTATTATAGAATGCTTTGACTCTAAGATTCAGTATGGAGTCATCAGTTAACTTCTTATTTTTTTTTCCCAACGTCTCAAAAAATAAACAACAAATATTTATAAATAAAAGTAAAAGATAATTTCAAAAAAACAGATCATGCCAAATCTTATAGACAATAGGAAAAGAAGAAATACTTCAAAATCATTCTATTTAATCATCTGGATACACCTGATATTAAAATTGGAGAAAATATATTATTATAAAAGGGAAATTACAAACATATTTCACTTATAAATGAGGATACAGTATCCTGAACAACATATTACTAGCTTGAATTAAAAATTAACATTTAAGTAATGTACTTTGGTCAAAATTAAATCCACTTTATGTGAGAATTCGTGACTATTTTCTTTTTTTTTTTTTCTTCTTTTCCTTTCCCTCACCCCCAGACAATTTTGAAATGATAAATTTGGTGGAGGAAATGCAAAAGTAATATTAAATCCTTCTAAGAAAAATTAAATATAGCCAATGCTATATTAAATAAAATATTAAATAAAAATTAAATAAACCAATGCTCACAATTTAATCATTGATTATTTAAAAAGATAATGGGCATGAACATTTTCTATATTTGTATCTCATTGTTTAAGATGAATTATTTTGTTCTTCATATTCATCCTTTATTTTTAAAAGAATATATTTAGAATTTGGAAACTACATGTAATCTGCTTGTACATTAACCTAAACTGTACAGTCAGATACAGTGTTTGAATATTAATACTTTGTAATGTTTCTCTTTCTAATTTCTTTTAGAAAAGAGGGAACTTTTTCTCTTTGTCCTTGGTACTGCTTCATAACTTGTTTGTTCAGTGGTGTTGTTGGTCTGTGATAATAAGTCCTAGTAGAGGCTCGGCACCTGTGGCTCAATCGGCTAAGGCGCTAGCCACGTACACCTAAGGTGGCGGGTTCAAATCCCCAGCCTGGGCCTGCCAAACAACAATGATGGCTACAACCAAAAAATGGCCGGGCGTTGTGGCGGGCACCTGTGGTCCCAGCTAC
Organism: Galagoides demidoff; assembly: GCA_963574575.1. Taxonomy (NCBI): domain Eukaryota; kingdom Metazoa; phylum Chordata; class Mammalia; order Primates; family Galagidae; genus Galagoides; species Galagoides demidoff. The sequence continues at coordinate 32,382 of CAUYQV010157911.1, read as the reverse complement.
TTGGGAGGCGAAGGCAGGAGACTCGCTTGAGCCCAGGAGTTGGAGGTTGCTATGAGTTGTGATGCCATGGCACTCTACCCAGGGCGATAGCTTGAGGCTCCATCTCAAAAAAAAAAAAAAAAAGTCCTAGTAGAGACTATGTCCCTATCTGTGCTTGAACATTAACCTACTTTTTTACAACTGTCCCTTGATTTGACTCACATCAACTGATTTCTGAATGAATATTATCTTCTCAGCTCTGTTCTTTGGAAATGGGAAATCCAATGATAAACCCTTCAGTAAAAATGAGGCCTATACTACCGGGACTCCTAGAATTTTGGTTTTACCAATTTCATGGGGTTGAAAATTCTTGCAGTAAAATTAGCAAGACATTTCAACACCTTCACCTCATGTTTTTTCATCTGTCCACCTTCTTTTCATTTGGGTCTACTTGAAATATAGCTTTTCTTGATTGGTAGTAATTTCCCAAAATATGTCTTTATAAAGATTATAAGATACATATGGCTCCAAGACTCGGTAGAAAATAGTTTGTTGATAGGTAAGTGATTCTGCATTAGGCATGCACCTGTGAGTCTGATATCACTGACCTAGCAAGGAATACGACCTAAATGGAAACAGAGGCAGAGAAAAGATGTTCAGGTCACTTGACCTCGCCTGATCCTTTTAGAAGAAATGTTGTCACATCATTTAAAAGGGGGATTTCTTTAGATATTTTTATAATCTCTAAAAATAAAGATTTTATAATCTAGTATTAAGTAGCAGAGTTTGTTCTCTTATCTCATTTAACACGGAGTCATTAACATTTTAGACATTTTATAGGATCCTAAGGAGTAGAGCGTACAAACCAGATGTTGAGATTGGAGATTGGATAATATCAGTCAAAAGTTTAGACATTTGCACTCATGTTTTGTTCACATTCTAGAACACCAGACTTTCTTCCATTTTTGAACTCAATTCAGATCTCAACTACTAAAATATGAGAAGCCTTATAAGAAATGTGTCATCAAGTGCTCATTCAGTATGTGGAACACATTCTCCGTGTTTTTTATTGCGAACGAGACTATCATGTGTTTCATGAAGTTTCAGAAATCCTGTTATCCAACTGGTTCTAACTTGGCCTGTTATTCTATCTCCTAAGGAAATGGAATTCCTTAGACATTATGTGTTTATTATAAAGCTATCTCAGGTACTTCCTTGTAACCCGTGCCCTTCTACATGCTTTGAAAGTTAGTATTCATTTTCATATTTATCTAAATGAAACTGGAATGCAACACAATGACTGTATTTCTAGGTCTCATTTTATATTTGTTCTGTAGAATCATGAATTCACAAAAATAATAACTAAGGGTCTGTCCCTGCTGCTACATTTTAGTCAACTGATACAAGAATAATTTTTAAAACTTTCATTTGTTCCATATATATATATATATGTATAGTAGATTTTTTTTAAATTACTGAGCAATAATTATACCACCAGGATATCATTTTCGTTTTTTGTTTTCCTTCCAGTGTTTACTGTTGGTATGTATATTACGTAGCTGTACTATCAATCATATAGGAATTTATACTACTTTTAAAACCTCATATTACTCTTTAAATGCTTTTCTTTCATCTGACATAATTTTCACACATATCATTTTGATTGCTACTTAATATTCCAACTTGATGGAAAATTTTTGTATTTTTGACATTCAAGTTTTCTTTCTCATTTGCTACTTACTAGTCTAAGTAATGGTTCTAGGAAACATCTGTAGAAGTTCTCCTCATCTTTTAAATTCCATATTTTATTAAGATAAGCTCTCAGTGGAGTTACTAGATCAAATTCTACTCTCCTATTTATGTTTCCCTGCTTGATAAATTATTTTTAATCTCATTTTATTTTTGTCTTCAATCAGAAATGAATCTTTCTTTCTATTATTAAATCTTAGTATCACTGGTAGGTAAGTACTTAGATTTAAGTTTGATAATAAAACAAAGAATTTAGAAGAAGGACTTACATCATAGAGATTACAGTTGTGATTTTAGACTTCTTGGCCATAACTGTTGGGATCTTGGGGGTGCTGCTACTGTTTCTTAGGGCTCCTTTTGCTTACCTGAATGGTTTTCACTGAGACTTTTATGATTTCTCTAAGATGCAGTACATTGTCCTGATTCTTCCATATGCATGGAAAATGATTTTTTTTACTTACATTTTCTGTTACCTATACCTTTTCAGGTAAATCATGCCTCATGCCTCCTTTAAGTGGTTATGTTTTTGTTTATCTAGTTCTGTTCCTATTTTACCAATTTGCTTTCTTTTTTCTTCTCTTCCTAAAAATTTTTTGTTGCCGCATTCCCTCTTCCTCTATTCCTCTCTCTCTCTCTCTTTTTTTTTTTTTGTCAACTTGCCAGACTGCTATGGTAGTCTATTTTAATAACTTTCAGTTAATCAATTTTAATTTATGTATTTTCTTGTCTATGTTATTAGTGTCTGTTATCATAATTACTTTCTTTACATTTTGGGGGTCTACTTTGCTATTTTTTCTATGTTCTTAAGTAAGTTGCTTTCTGTAATAATTTTTAGCCTTTATTTCTAATAGAGTGATTTAATTCTTCTGCTTTGAAAGCAAATCCCATATATTTGAAGCATAATATATTTTCCAGATTTAAATATTCTATAACGTCTTTTATGATTTCTTCTTTGACTCAAGTGTTATTTAGAAGTTCTTTTTAAAATTTTTCCAAGGTATTGAGTTTCACTACTCTAGTGAGTTTCCAGAGTTTCTCTAGGGAGTTTGTAGTGGTAGAAAATTCTCTTCAAGTTTGCTTTTTTAAAATCTTCATTTTGCACTTATGCTTGTAAGTTGCACTTGCACTTGCTTGCTGGGTAGGTATCACCAGACTGACAACTATTTCTCTCAGCACTTTAAGGATAATATGAAATTGTCTTTTGAGAAATCAGTTTTCAGTCTGGCAAGTATTATTTTCCCTGACTCTTCTTTCTGGATGCTTTTAAATTCTTTTTTATGTTTGGTGCACAGTCTCACTCTGATGAGTCCAGCGATATATTGTTTTGAAAAATGTACTCTATTTAAGATGTATTTACCTTTCAACATATGCAGTGTTGATGTCTTTTATTAATTTTCAAAAAATCTTAACTATTATCACTTCAAATATTGCCTCACTATCATTCCTTGTATTGTCTCCCTAAAAACTCTTATAAGACTTATAAGAGTGAGTGAGTTGACCTCACTCTGTCACTTTCTTTCTTTCTTTTTTTTTTTTTATTAAATGATAGCTGTGTACATTAATGCAGTCATGGGGCACAGTGTGATGTTTTTATATACAATTTGAAATATTTTTATCAAACTGGTTAACATAGCCTTCATGTCATTTTCTTAGTTATTGTGTTAAGGCATTTATATTCTACTTTTAGAAAAATTCACATGTACCTTGTAAGATAAACTATAGAGGTGAGAGGTGATCCCGTTCATATTTTCCAACTCTTTTCCACTGAATTTGCATCTTTGCTTACATATGTCTTCTGGTTCATGAATTCAACCTTCATTTGAGTCTAATGTGTTGTTTAACCTGTTTGGTGAGTTTCTAATTTCAATTATTACATGTTCAATTTTAGAGGTTCTCTTTCTTTTTACATTAAATATGCCTGTTGAATTTTTTTTTTTTTCCAGTTTTTGGCTGGGCCTAGGTTTGAACCCGCTGCCTTTGGCTTGTGGGGTGGGCACCTTACGCCTTTGAGCCACAGGTGCCGCCATCGCCTGTTGATTTTTTTAGTGGCTTCTTGCTCATCTGTTAAATTTGCTACCATTTATTGAAATAGATTAAGTATATTATTTTCTTTTAGTAATGTGGTCACTTCAACCTCTGATCTTTAGAGCTACTTCTGCTGTTTCTTTCTGTTGATTGTCTCTCACTGAAGTTTACTTCCGAAGAAGTTTCCTTCTTTCTGAGTTCAGTGACTTTTTTATATGTGTGAGCTCTGGCCCGTTAGTATTTTATCAGTAGAGATTATTTGCATTTAAAGTGTAATTTTCTGGAGAGAATTTGTTTATAATTCAAGTCACTGCATTATTGAACAGCTGTGGATTTACTTTAAACTCAATGTTTAGCTTTCAAGCTACACAAGTACCCAAGCCCATATGAGTACACACTTGGGATTAGAAATTTCTGAAAGAAACATTATTTTTAAAAAATATGTCACCTGAAACCAAGGCACATCTTGTTCTGCATGAAAGCTTAGTATCTAGTACACCCAGCATGGGTGTTGACTTTCAGGTGTAGAATTCCTGTGCCCTCTGAATAGAAGTTCCTTCTCTATTTAGGCCTCTTGCTTTGGCTTTGATTCTTTCCTGGCACACAAAAGATCAGCAGATGCCTTCAGGGAAAATACCAGCTCTAGTACTTACTTATCCCTGTGGAACTACTTTCTTAATTTGAAGCCCCCTAAACTATTAATTTAATGCTTATAAACCATCATCCAGTATAATTTTTAGAGCAAATTTTGTCAAATTATATCATAACAGGAAACAAGCACACAAGCCTAATTGTGAATTTTCACAAAGAGAACATTCCCATGTAACCAGCAACTACACCAGGGAGCAAACCATTATCAAACTACAGAAGCTCTCTGTATCCCTGGCTAGATACTGCCTCCCAGGGATAACTGCTGTACTCATCTCTAACATCAAAGCCATGTTACTCACTAAAGAGAATCTGTTCTTTTGTGTGTGGATTCTTTTTCTCAACATTATTATTTGGCAAGTTTGTCTGTCTTTACATATGTAGTACTTCATTTGCATCCTCATATAAATACACCATATGTTGTTTATTCATTTATTGTTGTAAACATTTGTTTTGGTTTTATTTGAAGCTGTTAGAAATCACATTGCTGTGAACATTATTGCACATACCTTTTTCTATACATAAGTGTATTTTTCTGTTGGGCATATGACCAGAAGTAAAATTGCTTGATCATGAGGCATGCATTTTTCTTTTTTGACACTGTCAGAAAATGTTTCCAAGTAGTTCTTTTTAAATTAGATTCCAGCCAGTACTGTCTCAGTTTTCTGGTTGCTCTGCTTTCTTGCCAACACTTGGTATTATCCATCTTTTTCATTTAAACCATTCTGGTAGTATTTTATTGTAGTTTTAATTTGCATTTTCCTGATGGTTACTGGTTCTGTGCATTATGAGAGAAATTTATCTGGCTTTGTGAAATGTTCTATGCAGTAAAGTGTTCCTCTGTATAGCTAGCTAGCTGTTTTGTTAAGAGTTATTGTAGAAAATATCATTTTATAATTTCATTGTGTATCTCTGTTCTTAATTTTCTTCTTCATTTCAAAACTGCATTAAAATAATTTTCCAGTATTCTTAAAGTCAACCTTTATCTGTCCTACCTGTCTTTGAGCTCCCCCTGCTGTTTTCCATTTCAATTATATACCTGTTGATTATGCATAATTTGCTTTAAAATGATGGGTTCTTTGCCATAAGCTATGTTAAATGGAAACATTTCTTTTTTGTGTCAAAGACAGAGTAGCAAATTAATTTAGAGACTAACTCAGAACATAAGAAATATTAAAATGAATACTTTAAAAGTAGTATGTTATATACAGGAAACTGATGTACATTCTCAATTTCACTGTAAACTGACAACTGCTCTAAAAAAGTAAAACTTTAAAGAAAATTAGTACTTTCAAATATTTACCTTATTTATAATGCCAAACCATTTATATTGCTTAGTGAATCAATACAGTTACTAAAAACTAGTTTTATTCGTCTATATCTTCTCAGGTACTGTAAGCATGTAAAAGTTCAACAACATGATGTCCACGTCTCTCTATTTCCTCACATTTTCTAGAATGTTCACTTTGACATAATCCAGTAATTAACTACTGAAGAATTCTAAAAGAATTTGTTCCATTTTCTTGCTGGAGCTAAATTAATGGTGTACATTTCTTTAGTGCAATGTGGCTGAGATGGAAAAAGGGTAGCATGTGGTGTTTCTATAGATTTCATCTATCAGCTTGACAGGTAATGTCTCCCTACATCCCAGCAGAAAAAAACGTGCTCCTTTCTCAAGCTTGCCAGCTAATTAGCTACATAAAGGCCTATTACCATCTCAGAAATTATCAGGAAGTGAGAAAATCCACAGCCTTATAACATAGATTTGAAGCTATAGCATGAGAGTGTCAGAATACAGCCCTTGGACCTGGGAAGTCTGACTTTAAATGCTATCTCTGACAAGTGCTAGCTGTACAATCTAATTTTGGTTTCCATTATTAAAATGACAACAATATCTAACTATAAGATTTTTCTCATCAGAAACGCAGTAATGTGTGTCCAATGCTTAGCACAGTTCTTGGCACATAGTAAATTTGAAGCTACATTTTAAACAGCTATTGTGTTTTGAATAAGCCATAGATTGGCATTTTTCCTCTTGAGAATGTGCCATTTAAGTGTTAAAAATCTGCTTTTCCCTGTCCACGTTCATTTCCTTAACATTAGTTTTGGAAATGGTGCCACAATACCCTTATATTAGCACACTGCAAGAGGCCAGTCACATGTAGGCATAAAAGAATAATTTCCTGCTCTTTGTGGCACCCTCTGTTAATAATGCTGTTTGAATATAGTCCAAAAAGACTGTTGATGCCAGAGCCAATTCAGAACCAGGCAGGTGGATGCTTTCAACTTCTGCTAATAACAATATCACTTCTGCCCTCTCCCTGAATTATTTTTGCTGTATTAACACTGCAGTTCCCTTAGGCTAGCTTCTGGGTGTGACCTGGGAATGTGTATTTTAGCTTCATTTCCCTCCCAAGAAGGAGAGTTGAGGAGATAGGAATAACCAAGATCTAGGAGATTATACTCTTGTAACCATTGTGTAGATTTAAATGAAACTCCACCCAAAATTTGGTTTAAATATTAAGATTAATGACTGACACCAGTTCCCTTTCCCGCCACCCCCCCCCCCCCGCAACAGGGTATGAAAACATTTATTACTTACAAAATTGAAGCTTTTCCACATAGAGCAAGGGAGGCCTCCTGAGATGCTCTGAAATGGCTTGCAAGAAATTGAAAACTGACTGGCGGGGGGGATTTTATGGGTTTTAGGGGATGGAGCTAAGCTGAGAGTTCTGCCATAGCAGAGGCTTATGTGGCTTGAGTCTCCCACCAGCACCAAAGGAGAAGACACCTGGGCTTTCTCATCAGGTTTCCTAGATGTGGAGCAGAGAGGAAAGGGGTGGGGATGAGGCATAATAGGTATCAGAAGTCAAATACTGAAAAAGGGAGTTAGTCTCCTTATTCCAGAGACCAGAATGTTATAAGAACAGAGGAGTAAACCCCAGTGCTACACAACCAGGGTTTCTGAGGAGTAAGAAGTACAGCAGCTTTTTAAATGCATCTGTCTGTATTGATAGACACACACTAGTTAGCCTTCTTCAACTGGGTGGGGATGTTGGGTTTTCTCTTTGAAACTCCGTTAAACAAGTAGGAAAACTCATTACATAAAATAATATACTATTTCTTAGTAACAGATGCAAAATGGATTGTGGCTAAATGAGCATATGTATATAACAGATACTTAGTCCAATTGTATTATGAAATAGTGTGGTATGTAATTTTCTTAAACAGGATGACAGCACAGTGTCAGGATTCAAAGGGGCCCTATATTATAATACTCTCTATCATGTTCTCGTGGCCTAAAGTGGCCCTATTGTCAAATCTGGCATACATTGTGCCTAGCACCTGCCATTGTCTTTATAGATGGCGTATTATTTATTTATTTTTTTATTTATTCAACAAGTATTTGACCATTCCCCTAACTCATCCCAGACACGATATATAAAAATAAATAATGTTTTATCCTTCTCTTAAGAAATCCATAGTATTTTATGAAAGAGGAAAATGTAATATAATAAAAGATATGTGATCTTAAAAGGTCTCTAGTAGGGTGGCACCTATGGCTCAAAGGAGTAGGGCGCTGGCCCCATATGCTGGAGGTGGCGGGTTCAAACCCAGTCCTGGCCAAAAACTGCAACAACAACAAAAAAGTCTCTAGTAGACAAATATGCTTAAAATCCTGGTTATGTTGCCTTAGACTTCCAGAACCTTTACAAATAAATACATTTAAAAGGATAGATGCATCATGATTGTAAAGAAAGTCATCATTTCCGTATTTGTCTCATGCTTTCTCCTTTCACATCCTGTTTTAGACAGTCCTGACCCAAAGATAGTATTTGTTCAGATCAAAAGAATAAACCACCTCTATATCAAGCGAGCTTACTCCTTGTACCTGGGGCCACATTACTACTCCGGCTCACTGAAAGATTATAATACAAAATGAAACCAAATTTGAAAATCACAGTAAAAGATAGTGGAAGAATTCAGAAACATAACTGATATAATTTTTAGAAAGTAAAAAATTTAAATTTCAGGTTGATTAAACCCTTCTCTATGCATTCTGCTCTTCTCTTGTCAGTTCCAGACAGCCATGGATCATAGTACCTAAGTACTTTAGATGAAATCTCCTTATCTCCTCATGTTGATTGTAGGGTGTGCATGGGTGAACAGCACTACCATTATTCTGTGCAGTCTTGGTTTTCATGGGAACCTTCACCACAAACCAATGGTGAAAGCACCTCCATCGAATGAAACTGCCTCTGCGTGTCATCAGTGGCATGGAGTTACTTTACTGTTTTTACTTGTCTTTGACTTGAAATCACAAGTTAAGTTTCTAGAGATTGGATTACAGTTTCTCCCTTATTTCTTTAGGAGGGGCTCACAAATGATAGACCTACTGAGCTTCCATCACTTTGCCATATTCTGTAAAATTTATATCTAAGAGTTCCTGAGTATGAAATTAACATTTAGTAATGTCGTAGCCTAATATTTTTTCCTACCCTGGATGCTACTGAATTGAGGGGTCTCCTACAGTAGATCCTCTCTAAATTACACATTTGGATGCCTGAAGTTATACACTTGTCTTTAGATCCTTCTAGGCTCTTTGCCTAATATAGAACTTGGATTACATCTAAATGACAATTTAAATATTGCAAGCCACTCTTCAAAAGTAATCAAATAAAAGCAACTAAGTGAAAAAAAATAAAATTAAGGTTCTCAATTTACTATGAAACACCACCATATCATCAAGATATTGTGACTGAAGGCTAGAAATAGTGTGGAGTCAGATGTTAGCTTGTCCCTTCCGTGGGAATTTCCCCATGCTTATATCAACATAAAGAAAAACAAGTCTTGCCATATTCCCTAGGGAGACGCTTTCACGGTTCAAAACATAACACCTTTAGGAATATAGCAGTTATCCAAGTGAAAAATAATAGTGCTTTCAATTTTGTTAATTAAATTAAAATAATTATCCAAGTTTTATTCATCATGTCCCAAAGTGAACAAAGAATCTCTATCTTTTCAATATTCACTCCAAGTTTTAATTCGATGGAAATATATGGAAGAAACTCCTATTGCTCAGGGGCCATGTTTATAGCTTCCTGATTCTGATCTGATACCTCCACAGTTGGAAGGTAATTGAACAGGGATCTGTTGTCTTAGGCAGCCGGTGGGGTGCTTTGCACTGAAAGTCACGTCATAAGTGTCTGAGCTGTTTTCTCTTTGCTTTGGGTTATAATCTCGGATAGACTTATCTAATAGAACGTATGCATATAGGAATCATATTGTTCTCTGGTATTCCTCATAAGTTTAATTCACCCATAATTGAAATGTCTATGCTATGAAGAATTTTTTAATAATTAACATTTATTAAGTGATTTCTATCTTCTGAGAGTGACACACTATGCTAGGAGACATGAGGGATATTAAGAAGAAGCAATCCCCCCGAGTTTGCAGGGGGATTGTAATTTAGATGGGAACACCAGTGCAGGGAGACAAAAGAATCAGTAGAAGATGACAGCCTCTCTGGCACTTTAAAATTTCCTGGGGAAACTTCAGGTAACTTTAGAATTTTAGCTATTACAAACATCTCATACATCTTTGGGTTTTATCTCTATCCCGAAGTTTTGCCTTAAAATTTAGATCCTCTGCTGTCTATTCCACTTGACGTTCCAATTAGCAGCTCAACGTCAACCTAGCAGAATCTGAACTGACATCACTTTCCTCATTTCTTCCTGCATCATTATTTCCCCCAGTCTAGTTAGAAAATCCATCCAATTTGCTGAGTTTATAGTCTGAATATTTTAAGGCTTCCCCCTTCTTATCAATTGTATTATGACAGCACTAATTTAAGTCCTCTTCATTTTCTTGTACACGTGTGCTATTTGTTTCTATCTAGAAAATCTGTTTCTTCTTTTCTTCTCATCTGCCAATTTCTGACCTTTTGAGATTCAACTCAGATACTGTCTGCCTTGAATGCATGACCTCCCTGCCCTGCCCTCTCAGACACGCTCAATACCCTCTTTTGTGCTCTCTTAGGACGATATACATCTCTTATGGTACTTGCTAGGTAATAGTGAAATTATTTCTGTATGAATTTATTTTTCTCCAAAAATTGAAAGCTCATTAAGGTTAGGGGGCTATTTTACCATATCTACTCCCATAGCAACAAATGTTAACATATGTTCATTGAAGTAAACACATTTGAACTCCAAATTTCTATGTCATCTCCATGTTCCAGCACAGATAAAGGGTATACTATTGAATCGTTATGACTGAAATAAAAGGCTGACAGGTTAGGCTACCTCAAAACTAAAAACAAAGAAAAACAACTATATCATGAAACATAATAAAAACAAGAAGGCAAACAGACCGAGGAAAATACATATAACAAATATTCAAAGATATGTTTGTGTTATTATTGGGGAGAATACAATTATGGAAAAAGGATTTGGGTTTCACAAGGTGGGACTTCTGAAGACTAAGTATGAGAGATTCAAAAATGCTAATGTGAATCTGTTTCAAAAATTTAATTCTGGAATCTACAATAAAGAAAGAAAATAAGTTGGTCTAGCAGATGAGGCTGTAATATGGAAAAACAGTGAACAACTATAGTTCTAAAAGTGATGGTGGGGAAAGAGAGAAAATTAGAAGGGATAGAAAAAGGAGAAATGAAAGATTAAATTTATGAATCTCCTGGTAGAGGTGTCTATTTTCTGAAGGATGAAATGGAATTTGAGATAGGGAGGCTGAGGATTTATGATGAGGCTTATTGAAGTTTGATAATAACTTTCATGAAGAAAGTTAAAAGTGGGTCGATAGGTTGGTAAATGAGAGACTGGGAGAGAATGGTGTAAGTAGGAGTGGTCAGCTTGCCAAGAGGAAGCCTTGCTTGAGAGTAGAGGCGGGCTCATGTACTACAAGAAGCTGTGTGAAGCGGGGACTACTTCCATGAATGGGGAGAAAGGCTGATTTCAGTGTGGTCAAGGAGCTGAACAAGTTATTTTCAGAAGTGATCAAAGATGTATGTGAGTTTTTTATATAGTATCACAAAATATAAAGAAGCCCCAAGGAAAGCTCCCAGAGAGATAATTTCTGGTGAGGAAGACAAGGCCAAATTGGGCTGGATAAGGTAGAAAAAAGCATACAAAAGCAGCCAGAGGGATTTCTGCCTTAGCTGGTAACTGTAGACAGTGGCCATAAGGGGATTTGAATAGAAGATGTTAGAAACTCGCTTTTTGTTGGGGAAAGGTATAGAACAAATCCATTCATACCAGCGTTCCAAGTGAGCAATATGGTTTGGGTCCACTTTCAAGTCTTCTCAAATCAGTGAGTAATATTTTGGGCATGTGTGGGAAAAGCAGGCCTCTGGAGGGGCTACTTCACAGACCTCATACAGATGGTGGGGTCAGTTGCTGGATGCTGAAAAGTCTTTTAGAATATGGAAATTGGGGATAGTAATAGTTTAAAAGACTTTGTGCAACCTTGATCTAGTTTCTTTGTAATGATGAAATTCATAAGGAAAAACTTTATGCAAAATCTTGGGCATGGAAAGCACTCAAAATAAATGGAAGCTATGACTAACATTCAACTTTCTCCTGATGTCTCACTTTCCTAAGAGATTATGTGGACCAGGAAAGAAGTTTCCAGGTTTTTTGCTTGGGTTGACAGATCTGATTTTCATGTCAAATTAGGACACTGACTTTCCCTAACAGATGTTCAGGAGCTGAATTTGTATCCTAATTCTAGCTAGTATTTATTTTTGAAATCTATAATGCATCATTATACTAACGTGGCGATGCCTCAGAAGTTTAATGGCTGTAGAACGTCTAGAAAGCTCCTTCGTTCCATGTTGGACACATTGTGAATTCACAATTGGAGCACACACTATTCCAACAGCTTAGATGATATTTGCTGCGAGTCTGAACTCACCAGGTAGCACCATTCAGAGTATCACGTTGTCTGTCTTTCTGGGTCGCTCTGCATTTCTGATGCCACTTCACAGGCTGTCAAAGGAAGTATTTCTCTCATTTTAATTGGGGTTACTAAAGGCCAAATCCAAGTTTACAAAGCTCATGTTGCTTCTAATCTTATTACCATGCATTTACATTAAACTGTTTGATTTTTAAAGCAGTTTGTATCATAACTTGGAAAAAAAAAATGACTGTTTTGTAATGTAGTCAGATGTGATCAGGTCACTAATCAGTCAGGTGGGATCAGGTCACGTATATTCCCCCTTTTCCCATAATGTTCTAGTATCTTGGGATTGTGTGGCTTCATGAATCTAATTCAAACAGTAATGTATTTTCACAAAGAAATAGAATCAGTCTCCCAACCTATTATGATGGATCTTAAAATATCCTGCCATGTCAATCACTCATTATTCATTCAGTTTCTGTCTAGTAATTTACCTATGTTTTAAAACATTGCAATTATGTATTTAAATCACCAGGACACCTATCATTTGGTCTCTAGAACTGAGTTACTGTTTGTTAGGGGAAAAAGTTATTTAATTCCTATTTATAACAGGATGAGATTCTGGTTATTTAATAGGCAATTTAACTTGAAAAATGAGAGAAGAGGATAAAAATGAGGCTTCTTGTGATTCAGCAACTTTACGGTAATTTTTTAATATGTTACGAGATGCTTTATTACAGTATATAGACCTGTTTACTAAACAATAAACTCTGTAATCAATTGTTTAGAACATGCTATTTCTTGCCATTTTGCCTTGTTGTGAAGGGTTTACATAAATGAAAAGCTGTATCTGAATATGATTTCTTCAGAGATATGTTTTGAGCTGCTTTATAACATTAATTTTTGAACCTTAGCAAAGGATTTTAGCCATCTTTACAGGACAAGGTTTCTATGCTTTTCAGCATAGTCTTTTCTTTTGAGGTTCCTAAAGGATATTTTGACAAAATGCCTAAAACAAATTATTGAAATAAAAATCATCATTTGGTAACAATTTGACAAATAATTTTTTTAAAGAGGCTTCAAATGTATATAGATAATTTTAGCTGATGGATACCTTGCACTGAATTGAACGTTTTGGCCTATCAATTCCCTATAGTACTAGAGTCCCTGGGTGGTATTTACATAGTACATGTGCACCTGAAAATGAGCTCCAAGTAATCAAATTCAGTTGGGAGTAGGGAAAACAGAACTGTGTATTCTCTACTAATTTGGGGGTTTAAATGGATTAAGCATCTTTTTTTAAACCTGTTTTTGGTTCATTGGAGGAAAATTGTAGAGTTTGTGTGATATAACCAACATCTTACTGGCTTATCATTTGTAATCAACATGAACAATTAGATAAACGCAATCTCTGATGGAAAGAATATTGCTTCATTCATTTGTACATTCAAGGATTTATTGATTAATTTTTGATAAATTATCTTTTGGAGAAAATACCATAGTATTTTCAGATAAATAGAAATGAGTAACCTTCTTATGTTACGTTAACTCTTCTAAAAGATAGGATCATGTAGGTGTGCCTAGCACAAGCACAATGTGGACATGCGAAAGTGAGGTATCAAGTGTGGACAACTTTGTCCTCACTAATCAGACATCATTTTTATATTATGTCTGTTTTAATGTATCACAAGAATGGATTATCATGAATGGATTATCAAGTGACCCCCAACGTGTGAATACTCTATGTAGGTTATTGTCAGTGAAGGTAAAAAGGGGATGGTCCCAGTCAATTTTTCTATGAACCAAATCCACATCCAGAGTCACAGAGACTTGTACTCAAGATTTTTAAAGGCAACCCTGGATCCTTGGAAGAAAAGGTAATGCAACAGGCCAAAAGTCAGATTTTCTTTGGGAAACAGACTTAGAGACAGAGATTTAGGTACAGGAAATTGGTTTGTGGGGGACAGTTCCCTCAGAATCAAACCTGTAGGGGAGTGAAGGAAATAGGATCTACCTCTCTTCCACCTAAGACAATTGCAGGAGAGGGACTCAGCTGAGAGCTGTCAGCTGCCAACACTCCCCACTGCTGGGGGAATGAGTGCCTGGGTCTCAGTTGGTTTACTGGGTTGCACATTTTAGCATCCCCAATACCCTAACTTGAGTAAATAAAGCTACAGGGTTTTCTTATTTCTTCTGTCCTACTTCTTCTGTGGAAGGAATGAGATCCATTAGCTCCTGCTGCATCACTAGGAAGAATACAATAATGAAGATCAATCACCACATTTTATATATTTTATTTGTTTGTTTATTAAAACAGAGTCTCGGCACGGTGCCTGTGGCTCAAGTGGCTAAGGCGCTAACCACATATGCCTAAGGTGTCAGGTTCAAATCCAGCCCAGGCCCTCCAAACAACAATGATGGCTACAACCAAAAAATAGCCGGGTGTTGTGGTGGGCGCCTGTGGTCCCAGCTACTTGGGAGGCTGAGTCAGGAGACTCTTGAGCCCAGGAGTTGGAGGTTGCTGTGAGCTGTGATGCCATAGCACTCTACCCAGGGGGACAGCTTGAGTCTCTGTATCAAAAAAAAAAAACAGAGTCTCACTCTGTCACCCTATGGGTAGAGTGCTATGGCATCATAGCTCACAGCAACCTCAGAATCTTGGTCTCTAGCAATCCTCTTGCCTTGGCCTTCCAAGTAGCTGGGACTACAGGAACCTGTCATCATGTCCCGCTAGTTTTTCTATTTTTAGTGGAGACAGGGTCTCACTCTTCCTTAGGCTAGTCCGAAACTCCAGAGCTCAGGCAATCCACTGGCCTCAGCCTTCCAAAGTGTTAGGATTACAGGTGTGAGCTATCACACCCAGCCTTAGGCATTATATCTAACTCTAACCTTTACTGTTGTAATTAGATAAAGTAAGAAGGTATCCAAGAACCTTTGGGATGTGGGTGAATATATGTACGTACATTTAAACAGTGATATTGCAAATGTTTTAATTTTTTATAACATCTCTCCAGAGAAACACTTAAGATAAATGCTTAAATTTTATATAACCTAGGTATCTATTCAAAATGACAGTAACAAGGAGTTTCTCAAATTTTTTAAATAAATTTTCTTTCAGTGGTGTGCGATTTTCCTGTGTAGCAGATACTTCATTAACATTTTTTTTAGTCACTACTAACAACAAATATTATAATTTGCTTTACTGGAAAACCACTGATCAATCTTGTAAATGAAATTGGTAAGGAGACGGTAATGGTATATTGCCAAAGAAAAAAGTATAGGAAACAGAGAGTTAAGACTTGAGAGGTACCTACTATGGATTATCTACTTTGTATATGATGATTGATTTAAAATTCATGCCAGCTCTCCCCTAGAAGTAGCTACTATTAACTTTCTTATTATATACTTATTCATTTTATTCTCTCTGGAAAGCATAACAAGATATTTCAAAAATATAGAAAAGTACAGTGAGAAATAGAAAATCCAGAAGTAGCTAATGTTAAATGTATCATCATAAGTCAAATTTGCTTCAGACAATTTTCTTTCTTTCTTTTTTTTGAGACAGTCTCATTCTGTCACCCTGGATAGAGGGCGATGGCTTCATTGTAGTTCACAGCAACCTCCAACTCTTGAGCTCAAGCGATCCTCTTTCTTCAGCCTCCCGAGTAGCTGGGACTACAGGCACCTGCCACCATGCCTGGCTAATTTTTCTATCTTTAGTAGAGACAGGGATCTCACTCTTGCTCAGGGTGGTCTCAAACTCCTGAGCCCAAGTAATCCATCCACCTGGGCCTCACAGAGTGATAGGATTATAGTCATGAACCACCACACCCAGTCTTGCTTCAGATAATTTTCAACTATAAATAAAATTTTGTAAATATGCTTGAAATGTTTTTGAGCCCCCTACATATTCAAGCTAAGAAAAGGTAAGTTCAGAGAAAGATGAATTTGGCTGACTTCACCGGGCTATTCAGTAGAGCCAATGTTTGCTCCTCCCTCAGTGGGTTCTGTAGCTCAAGGTGTACCCTCCACTGTGCAGACTTCCTCTGTATGCCCTAATCGACTTCCAGCCGAGATAAAGAGATATTTTGTAGAGTTTCTTTACAGTGGATAAATCATTGAGCCTTCTAGTTTTGTGGTATCTTATCAGTTCCCGGAATTTTGGCACATGGTTTAATTATTTTCTGGATCACATAAGATAATAGGATAATTTTGTTATAGTAGTTTAGTTTAGTTCAATTTAGTATTATTAGTCATGATAGTACATACATGCAGGCATCTGAAGGAATTCACAAAAATGACAAGTGTAGGGTGTCCCAAATAAGCAATTCTGCATTTCTGAGTGGTTTACATTCTGTGCACGAAAATGTATTCTCTGAAGGGATTGGTTTTAAGTTTAGCTATTTTTAGTTGATTTTATTTCTTTTCTAAGGTTGCTCTTTATCTCTCTCTAGCCTCATGTGTCAAGTGGGGATGATAATATATATCTCGGATGACTCAAATATTACAGAGATGACATATATAAAAGCATTTGACAGAGTGATTGCTATAATGAAGCTACTTAGTACTTATTAGTTATGGTTTTAAAAAAAATTATTTTCAGGGTGGTGGTGGGGTTGGAAAATAGCCGATACATATATATTAAATATTTTTGTTTGACTAAGGTCCACCAACTGCTTTTGAGACACTCATTTGGCATATGGAGAATTATCTTAAGAGGGTACTTCTTCCACAGTTACATTAGAAAAGAGAACAACAAAATCCACCCCACCTTACTTGTGAGAGTACCTCCTTTTCGTGGCCATATGAGAGTTAGTCAAAGGAGGTAAACAAATATTTACAAAATTATATTCTCATTATCCTGGTGGTAATAACCAATTAAAGTGTTATTGTTATTTTATTAAGGCAATGCTGTTATGATAGTGTTAGTATCCCTAGAGAGATGCCAGGGATTTTATTAAACACATACTTTTAAGAAGTTGAAGTCTTATGTAACTGATATCACTGCAATATATGTGAGGAAATAACTGCATCGGGAAAGTGGTGCTCCTTAGAAAACTTGTGGGTTATTAAAATATGAAGAAATATGGAGAAAATGGAAACTGCATGATATTGTCAGATCTCCCAAGAGCTGCAACCGTGAAACGATTTGTTAATTTTAAGTTTCCTTTCTCATCAATGATTCATTTTAAGCCCCCTTTTAATGTGGGCATGAGAAAATGAATAAGAATTCATCCACACTGCTGAGGCATCCCAAATCTTATTAATACAAATGTTGAGAATATTGAAGCAGTCAGGAAAATAGAATATGGAAAGACTCGATATCTGCTTACATTAAAACAACAAATATCTCAGAGTCTTACACCAAAGAACTCTGTATTATCCCACTGGGGTTCCTTAAGCTATGAATTTGAAATTTTGTCATGTAATTCTCCCCAGAAACGTGGAGGACTAACAGACAAAGTAATTCCACTTACCCTTTTAAATAGCATTTAACTAAAGAATAGTTCTGACATATCAAGAAAGAAACTAATTAATATTTTCGGGAGGCTTGTGCTTTTGCACGAAACAAAAGAGCCTATGTAAGCAGAAGCCTCAGGAGGAAAAAAGGTATTACAGAGGGACCATAGCAACAGTTCTTATTAATATTAAAATTTTAAAAATTGCCTTGGACTTGAAAACAGTTCAAGGCTTATTTATCACAGAAGTGTGGCATTTTTCTTCCTTTTTGACTCATCTCAGTTGGAAGGCACAGATGTTTTCGGGATCTGCCTTGTTCCTACTCACCCTAAAATCACCAGCGAAACCATCAATTCTAATACATCCAAAAATATTTTATCATGACACTACGTTCAACTACTGTACTTGATTGCATACAGATTTCTTGAAATCATGGAATATTCCAATGGTACTTAGAAAGCTCTCTGCAGCCCCCCCTCTAGGACAAGATTATCTCTAATGGTTATATTTCATTAAAAAGTTTATTACTTTTTTGAGCATCTAGTTCTTTTTCATCTGAATGAATATCCTGGCATTAGGTAACTGTTTGCTAAGCACGGTTTGCATAACTGTGCACACACTAAGGTCACCGTTGCCGATGTTATTAAAAGAATCACAATACAGAGCAAAGAGAAGAAGAGATGTTCCCATTAATGGTATTTCGAATGCATATTTAAACAGCTTATCTACTCCAAACTCATTTCTGATAGATTAAATAGTTGTATTCCAAATCTTACAAGATGCACATCTCTCCACTGTGTCTGTCTCAGCTTGCATCAGCTGAATAGCTCAAATTGTTTGGTACTGGTAAGGCATGAAAATGTGAGATAAAAAGGAAATGAAAGCTATCAACTGGGTGGCCCACAGGCCTTAGAAATTGCAGTGCTTTTAAATCCTTTATATTTTAAACTTTGCTGCAACTGTTAAACATTCTTTTGCTCTTGCTGATGTTAGAAGATTTCTCTGGGATGTCTGTCCACTAGTAAACGGTGACCTGGGTGAAACCTGAGAGACCCTTGGAGCCCCCCCAATCAAATCTAAGTAGTTCATTCAAGGCTCCTCAAGGACCCTTCCCAGGGTTGGGTGGAGAGTGGTATCCCTGCATCTGTACACGGTATGTGTCTGATGGGCGGAGGCGAAGAAGCGAGGGAGCATCGGTGCCCACTGTGTATCTGATGGGAGGAGGTGAAGAGGTGAGGAAGCGTCAGGGCCCACTGTGTGTCTGATGGGCCATGGGCGGAGGTGAAGAGGGGAGGCAGTGTCTGTGCCCACTGTGTGTCTGATGGGCGGGGGTGAGGAGATGAGGGAGTGTCAGTGCCCACTGTGTGTCTGATGGGCGGAGGTGAAGAGGAGAAGGAGAGAAACACACTGACCGCCATGACCATGGTAGTTCTCTAGACAATCTTGGCACCTTCCTTCCTTCCCCATTGCAAAGAGGAGTGACAAGGAAATTCACGTTTGTTACATGCAGAGTCTCACTTGCTCCTTCCAATGCCGGGAGACAAGAGTTTCTTCTCTTGGTTGTGTAACTCATCAGGTTGTACTTCTTCCGTGATTGCTCTAAAACTTAGAGTCAAGTGCACAGCCAAGGAATGTCTTCATGATGTGTCTCAATTCTGGCGCTATTTTGTGTTGTCCTTCCTAATTATTTATTATTAAAGTTACTTTAGCTTATATGTCCTTGTAAAGCAGTTAAAAGCCTTTCTGGAATAAAAATGTGTATAATTAAATAGCCCAAAAACCAACTAGGAAAATGTTATGGTTGAGATGCTCATTTTACCCATGAGGAAGTTAAATGCAAGTAGCTTTCCAAGGTCACTTAGCAAGTCCTGCCTGGCAGCGGGGCTGTGAGCCTTCCTGGCTCTTAACTTCTGGTCTAGATCTTCTCGTCTTACTTACTCATTTCCTGTTAGTCTCTGCTTAATTGAGCACAAATGAAAATTTCAAGGGATTATTTATTTACCCATTTCCATTTCTCTGCAATTAATATTCTATGAGCTTGAAATTCCTCTCCCCTCAGTCCCAGCAGAAGTTCTGTTCACCTTTCCAAGGACAGTGAAAAAACATCTTTCAATGAAACGTTTCTTGTTCCAAAGGAGCATATTGCTGCATCTTTTATACCATATTAGGTATATAGGTTTTTATTATCAGGAAAG
Organism: Galagoides demidoff; assembly: GCA_963574575.1. Lineage (NCBI taxonomy): Eukaryota > Metazoa > Chordata > Mammalia > Primates > Galagidae > Galagoides > Galagoides demidoff. The sequence goes on along the minus strand of CAUYQV010157911.1, from coordinate 12,409 downwards.
CAGTTTTTTCTCCCTACTTCCACACTGACTAGGATTTTGCTTATTTGCTTTACTTCCAATCCCAAGTACTAAAAAAAAAAAATCTTAAATTTTAAATGTGGGACTTATGACCCTATTATCTTACTTCCTCTTCTAAGGATTCTTGAATTAGGTAACTCTTGGGCCAGAAACGAAAACAAAAAGGAGTATTTCTTATTTTTACAAAATAAAATCACAGTGGAATCTCTTTGGGTTGATCACCAAGGGATTGTAACAAATTTGTCAACATACAGGGGTGGTGAACATATGGAACCAGGCCTACTGGACTGATCTGACCTATGAAAATTAGTCACCTTAACGGGGTAGTCAATGTAGGGAGGTGGTCAACTATGGAGGTTCTAATATTTTTATAAAATTAAGTTCTCGGTGCAGGGAGCACATATTTTGTTATTTTCACTTTATTTCCCACTATAATACAAGCTTGTCAAGTATTGACCTATAATAAATGCTTACTTATGATCTACTGTGTTCAGTCTATCACACAGGTGTTGGGTATTTATTGCTTTAAAGGTTCATTGGCCATTTCTCTTTTGTACTTTTTAATGCTCAAAAGGGGATGCAATATATCTTAATGGTTAAGACATGAACTTTTTTTTTTTTTTTTTTGGCAGTTTTTGTCTGGAACTGGGTTCGAACCTGCCACCTCTGGTATATGGGGCTGGTGCCCTACTCCTTGAGCCACATGTGCTGCCCTAGGACATGAATACTTTAATCTGAATACATGGTCAGCTTATACCATTTGCAAGTTGTATGGCACTGGGCAATTCATTTAATAGCTATGAGCCTATATTTCTCCATCTATGAAATGGTGATAATAATAATATCTATTTCCTAAGGATATCATGAGCATTAACTGAAGTAATACAGATTCATAAAGCAAGCAGTGGGACATATGGTAAGGACTATGTGTTACCTATTATTTTTAATTTGTAAAGAATTAATACAAGATGACACAGAAAATCACCTGTCATAACTAAGATAAAAAGTGTGTTAGAGGAGAAATAATGAAAGTGATATTTAAATATTTGAAAGCGTTCTTTAATTTCTGAAAAGCAACTGTGGAAAGTCTATTGTGGTACCAGATAGCTGCATAAAGACTGGGGAAGATGGGGATGGGAGGTGGGAGGGGGGAGGGAATGAATCAAACAGTATGGTTTCCTAGGCAACACTGTTTTCAGAAACCCGGAGGGGCCACATGCATTACAGAGGCTGCAACCAAACGATACCCATGAACCTATATGAGCTAAATATGCACAGACTGCAGATTGTCTTTCTCTCCATGTCAAACTATAAAGCCCAGAAAAAATATTTTCTATCCATATAGTGGTCACGATTGAAGGGAATCAGAAAGAGCTGATCATTTTCTACCAGCTTGCTGCTGCAGGGTGGTAAAAAGCATTCCAAAAGAGCTTTAAACCCTTTCCCCCATATTTCAAAGTAGCTTTGATGGTATTTAGATAGCAACCTCATTTTAAAGAGAATAGATTTTCAGAGAATGGAAGAATCAAGCAGCTGGCATAGCAAGTTATCTGAATTTGATCTGAATTGACGTCAGGGAGCTGGGAATGCCTGAGGCAATCCTGCATTCTGTCTCTCTGTGCAGTATTTGGACAGTAGTGAGAATGTCTGAGTGTTAATCATTTTCTGGCTCCGATCTTATACAAAATGAAAGCAATTAGTAACTTCATCTTCTTGGACATTTTTCTTCTAGAAAAACTATTCCACCATAAGATTGTATATAGTTATACAATAAATATATTTATCCATGTAATCAACCTAAAAATAGTAACCAGTAAATTTGGTAGAAGTCTTTCTTCAAAGTATCATTCTTGAGAAAAGAGGTTATTCTGTAAATTCTTTAAGGTAGAGACTTGAATTTAAAAAAAAAAGAGAATATTTAATCCAGACTTTTATGTCCAGATATGAATTTTAATTTCCTGGGTATGTCTTTTTATAAAACTTGCAGTGTGGCTATACAAGCAGGGCCAGCTGTCTCTGTGTTAATCATTTCTACTCTTTAATAAATAACAATGGCATACAGTAAAAATAAAGCCCAGATGGTTGACACATTGCACAAGTCACTGGATGCGCTACATAGACATTCCTTAGTTTTATGAATACTAATAGATGAGGGAATATTCATCTTTTTATTTATCCCTCAATCTAATAACAAATGGCTACTATGTCTTCTCTGAGCCACTGTGCCAGTGGGTAGGTGGGTAATCAAAACCCAGCAGATATCTCCAGATAATACCATAATATAATTTGCTTTTATCTCTGTTGTCTCTGTGATCTGTTATCTCCTAGTCTTCCCTAGGAGATACTGAGGTTTCTTAGAATTTTTTTTAAAAAGGACCAAAAACCAGAGCTGATTTTGCCCTGGTGATTGCTTAACTAGCTGATTTACTAGTTTGAGTTGCATGCATATGGTAGATATTACTAGTTGTCAAGTGGTGGTTGATGAATCATTGAATCAGAGCATTTTAGAACTCTCAAAGACATTCAGAGCTAACCCAAGTTACATTTCACAGATGAGAAAATGTGAAACAAATGACTAAGTGGTTTCATCAGAGCCAGGCAGATTATAGAATTGAAGCTTAAACTACAGGCTACTAACTTTTAGTCTCTGCTCTTTCTAGTGCACATGTATCTGTTACCTCATCTTAGAAGTACAGTGAGATTAAGTGAAATAAGATTAAAACATAGTTACATTAAAGTATCACAAGAATGAGGTTTGCTGTTGCCAGTGGCAGAGCGTAGGATGAAGGAAGGGACCCAGCCATCATTAGTATGTCTGCTTCATTCGTTCTGGAAGGAAGATGAGGAGGGCATGGAAAATCAGGAAGGAGGATCTGGCCCTACATAGTGTCTCAGTGGGGGTTCTGATTGCTCTAAGGTTACCTAGAATTTCTCAAAGTACAGGACTTCCAGAGGCACAGAGTCTTGAATGATGGGAAGTCAAGTATGCATAAAGATATGACATATACAGGGCCAACTTGGAAAGATAAAGATATTCCAAGTGGTTGACTTTAGACAGCTACAGTCTGTTACATATTGAACATGAAAACATAAGCATTATTCATCAGCTACTAACTCACCAGTTAGCACTGGTATTGAGATGAAAACATTTGGGTTGGTTTAAAGTGCCCAGGCAGTTATAGTTTTCACTTGCTTTCTAAGAACGTGCCTCTCATGGGGAAGCCTGGATCTTGGTGAAATTCTAGAGATGTTTTACATAGTTGGGTGGGACCCGTGAGGTGTGGGTGCTCCAGGGGACAAGCCCAAGTGAAAACCATACTGTCCCCAATAAACTGTATCCTATTAAAATGTACGTATGTTGTCCCTTGAACAGACACCATAATAATCGTCATTGCATTGGTTCACTTTCAGTGTTTATGCTACTGACATTTGCCCACCTCCTTAATGATCATTAAGATTGACTTTAATACAGAAAAAGAGGGTATGGTTCTTTCTGGAAGTGTAAGAATCAGCTTTAGATGTAAAGGGAGTGACCATTAAACAGCATCCCTTAAAAGGAACTGGCATCCTGAGTTCCATGTAGATAGAGGTCACTATGCCAGACACCCAGCCTTAGTAGGTCATCTATGCTGATAAGCTTTGTGTGGTCATTTTGGTACCACTCAGAGACCCCTCAAGCTCTCCTGCCCCTCTATCACTATCCCAATCCTTGGTTGTAGTGAGCCACTAGAAAGAAAGGAGCAAGGGCAGGGAGATTACCTTGATAACAGCAATGCTAGAAGAATTCTGCTAGTAGTTTCTAGAGAAACATACCAAAAAAAATTAATTAAATTGGAAGAAAAATGTGGATCTGCTTACCCTGGGAAGGTCCTTGTCATAGGAAAAGATTTTAAAGGTCATAGATTCTTTTTCAATAGAACCCCAGAGAAGGGGATGTGCTAAAGTTTATGTATGTGAGATGCTCACATATTTTCTTGTTTAAAGATTTAAAATTTATTTCCATTTGTATTAGTCAGCATCTGTAGAGAACAGAATCAGCACAATGTCGGTATACATAAAAAGAGACTTAAAGAATTTGCTCACACAATTATGTAGGCTAAGAAGTCTTAAGATCTGTAGTCAATCAGCTGGAGACATAGGAGCGCCCTAAGTATAAATTCCAGTTCAAAAGCTGGCAGGCTTGATACCCAGCAAGAACAGAAGTTTCAATTCAAATCTGAAGGCAAGAAAAAAAACCTATATCCCAGCTCAGTCAGGTAAGAAAAGTCTCTTTTTATGGGGAGTCTTAAGTCTCCACTAAAATTTTAGAGGACAATTATGTTTACTCAACCTACCAATAGAAATGTTAATATTATCAAAAATATACTCACAGGCATCCCCAGGATGTTTCACTAAATATCTGGGCATCCAGTGACCTAGTCAAGCTGGCACATAAAATTAATCACACCATGTGTATTTATTTGTGTGCAAAACAGTGAATTCCCATATGAATAGGACATGGGGAAAAAAGGATGTTATTAAGGAGCATCAAAATGTAATCTGTGATTAGGAACACCCTGCTGCTGTTGACCATTAAACAAGAGTCAAAAACATTTGCCTGTTATGATAATGATATATACACCATTCTAAAAATACTTCTTCTTTCCTAAGTCATCACAATAACCGCTGTGGATCTCATTCCAAGAAAATGAGAGAGAATCACTTTTTTCTCCTTTTGTTTCTTTGACTTATGGTGATAAATTATTTAAACAAAATCTTGAATATTCTTTTATTACCACAGGGATGATATTTTCTGAATGTCTGAGATGGCATTGCAAAATGATTTTCTTTAGTGCTTACCGCTGTAGAAGGCCATTTGAAAGGGAATATGTTTCAGAATAATGCCTTTCTGCCTAGAAAGAAGAGACCCACCTGTAGACAATGGTTAAAACAGCATGTTTCAACGAACACATCATCGCTCAATTAAATGAAGCAACTTTACAAAAGTATTTTTTTAAAGAAATTAAAATATGTAATGCTCTAGAACACAAGAAACCTCAAGTTCAACTATAGGAGAATGTCTGTCATTTTGTTAGTTGACAAAGTGAAAGTATTAAGGGAATGCAGGAGAGTAGATTTATGGACTTAAAACATGAGAGTTGAATTTTTGTCCTTTGGTATTTGCCTTTTCCTTTGAAGAAATGGGGTTTGTAGGCATGAAGGACATAACAAGAAAATTATGCCCACCAGCTGAGGAATGGTTTCAACACAGAGAAGTGGTTAATAGTGACAGTGAGGGGAATACCACAGTGACCAAAGTGCTTTGTTTTTAAGAAAAGTCATGTCTTATAGCTTCTTGGGAAGGAAGTAGGAAAGGAAAGAAAGGAAAGAAGGAAGGAGGGAAGAGAAGGGAGGGGAAGGAAGGTCAGTCAAATCTTAGGATCATAATTTTGGGAGAAACCACAGAGGCTCAAGGACTCAAGAAGGTTTAGGGATTTTGAAATTGTGTCCTTGGGACACTCCTTCCTTACTATCACTCAAATGCATCCACAAAGCAGAGAAGAGAAGCCTGAAATTATGGAGAACTCTACTTGAATGATTCCATGGCCTAATTCAATTTCCATTTTGGAGATGAAGTAACCAAGTCAAAGAGAGGCCAATGATATATTCAAAGACACACAGCTAGAGGAGAGTGACTTCCTGATTCATACTCTCTCTTTTTTCTTTCTTTCTTTTCTTTCTTTCTTTTTTCTTTTTTTTTTTTTTGTGGATTGCATTCTATTACTTCTCAATCTATTAAAAAGTGCCTTGTTGTACAAATAGGACTCATAGAGCACAATCAAAAACATTTGTCTTTCTCTCCATAGTCATTGAAATCCAATAAATATGTAAGAAAGACCTAATGACTTGATTTAATTCCCAAAAACATTCTCCAAAGAAATCTACTCTTGAGTTTTCTCTCCTTTGTTATTCTCTCTGACCTCCTCTTAAATATGCCTAGTGGATGTCAGCTAAAGGTCAGAAGAGCTGCCATATTACAAGTCCTATAAGATGGTCTAGCAACTCCAAGGTGTAGGATTATTTGCCACCTATTGTTCTGTCCTCAGCATTTTGGGGACCTGTGCTAGAACTGGAGAGGAGAAGCCTTCAGGAACATTCTGCTTTGCAAGTGATCCTTGAGATCTTGTGCACTGGGCTGCCCTAATTGCTGCTGCCCTGGGTACTCTGCAAACATTTAAGCTAAAGGGGCCTTGACCTTAAGTCTATTTCAAGGGAAAATAATAACCTAAATTTTAAATGAGGCAAGTTTGGTTGAAAGGGAGTAGACTCCACAAAGGCAGGAACTGTGCTGCCATGTTAATCATTATCTCCAGTCTGGCATACAGTTAGTGCTCAATAAGCAAATGCATAAGTGGAAACCTATTACAGTTAGCTGCAGTAACAAGAGATTTATTGGATGGATACAAAATAATTAAAATGAAATGACATGATATGCTGAAATTAATGCTTGGCTTCACCGAGTACTCCTATCCTGGCATGTTGGATCCCTTAACCTCTGTGGCTGAATCTTAGTGGCCCAACATGGCCACATACCATGATGATGTGGCTAGGGTGCCCATCATGAAAAGTAGAAGCATCCCTGAGTAGCCTGAACTGGATCAGAATCTGGGTCTTAAGTGGCAAAGGTGGGAAATAAGATAAGGAAGGTAATCTGGGACATTGGGAATGTTTTTATTAAATCTTAGATCAACCAGGGAGGGTGTAGGAGCATTTGCTTCATTGTTGCATTATACAGCCTTCTTGAAAGAACAATTTTTCAAAGAAAAATGCCTGCTTTTCATGTGAATGGACAATAATATTGAGGGAAAAGCCATCATTTTCTTTTATGTAAATCCACCCTTTTGACAACTTTGCAAACTAGAAACTCTTACTGAATAGTTTGAATAAAAAAGATCCTAAGCTTTGGAGTATGAAGATATTCATGACCAAAAGTGCTAGAGAATTTCTCTTTTAATGAAGTTATTGAAGTGTTCAAACCTATAAAAATTTAAGTATTGCGAAAAAAGAATTAAGAAAGAAAACCTCCAAAAATGTCTCTTGTAAGTAGGAAGACCAATCTGTGTGACACTAGTAAAAATATTTAGAAAAAGAGGCAAGAAAATCCTTAGCAGTAGAAATTAGAAGTTGACTTGTATATCTTTCCTACACCAATCACATTTACAGGATATATATCATGCTTATGAGATATTTTATGACTTGAGTACTATTTCAATTAAAATTATGACTGGATAAACTTTTACTTTTCATAGCATTATGGAAGTTTTTCACTTTTCTGATAGTGCAAAAAGGATAAACAGGATAAGTAGCTGGATTTGGATGAGAACACAAAATCTACCAGAAGTTATTATACTACTCAGCATATATATTCATAACACACACACACACACACACATTTAACTGTGACAATAATTTCACAAAATCCAACTTACTCTTACTCCATGTGATGGTATCCAGTAAATTCTATTCTGTTAGTTTTAAAGTTGGTCCCAAGCTATTAAATTCATTGTACAACCTTCCCATTGGTCATGAGCCCATGGTTTAAAAGATGCTAACTTAAGGCAAAAATGTAAATGGGAAATTTCCATCAAGGTTGAAAGAGTTAAAAATAAAAAAGAAAATATATAACCCGTGCTTGTAATCCTAGCACTTTAGGAGGCTGTGACAGGAGGATTGCTTGAACTCAGGAGTTCAAGGTTAACCTGAACAAGAGTGACACCCTCATCTCTACTAAAAACAGAAAAATTAGCCAGGTATAGTGGCAGGAGTTTGTACTCCTAGCTGCTGGGAGGCTGGGGCAGGAAGATCACTTGAGCCCAGAAGTTTGAAGTTGCAGTGAACTACGATGATGCCACTGCAGTCTACCTGAGGTGACAGAATGAGAGTTGGTCTCAAAAAAGAAAAAGAAAAAAGAAAATATATATTATTTGCCTTTCTTTCCTCTGAGGAGAGATAAAAGGTAAGTAGTCTAAAATGTAGTTGGTTATAAATCTGATACTGTTCAGGTCTAGCCATGGATAATAAGGGCAGACCATGAACTTAGTGCTGCATCTGCTTAAGAGTTGTTATGGCATTGGACTCAAATCATTCAAATCATAACAGTGCTTTGGAATGATCTGGGGTACATCGTAAATAATGTAGAAGTTTAGAAACTCCAGGCCAAGTGAATCAGAATGATCTCGGAGTATAGGGCCTGGGCATTTTTAAGAAGCTCCTCAGTTAATTTTGATAGGAAACTAGAGTCTAATGATCACCAACAATCCTGAATTCATGGTTTTGCCTTTTGCATTGAATACTTCTGGCCATTTTAACAATTCTTTTTTTTTTTTTTTTGGCTGGGACTAGGTTTGAACCCGCCACCTCTGGCATATGGGGCCGGTGCCCTACTCCTTTGAGCCACAGGCGCCACCCCATTTTAACAATTCTTTGCTGTCATATTTTATGAGAAACTTCATGTTCATCACCTAAGAGGAATAGACATTAAAAAATAACTGAAGTTAGACCAAGCAAGCAATCATGCCCATCACTGAACCTTATTAAACAGAAGTATCTTATGTTTTAAGATGCTTTTTACTGTTAATAAAATATAATTTGTTCGCTAAAAGTCTAAAAAATAAATCCATTGATAGGAGCAGATTATATGTTAAGTACTACTTTGGTAGTTGAATATGGCTCTGAAGAAACCCAGTTAACTAATGAAGTCAAATAGATAGTTTTGAATTTCATATTTATTTAGTAACATACTTAAACAATCGTGTTATATGTTATTTTAATCTTTGTAAACCAAAATATGAATTCTATAATTTTGTCATAGATTTGACATTGATGCACATGTGCCCACATACAAACAAATAATGGCTTTTAGTCTCTACAGGACGTCACTATTGAACTGTTTTCTAAAAGTGTCTTGAACATTTCATAAACTAATTTAAATATGTAAAGTATTGACAAATAAGAGGCTCTTTCTGCACCCAATTTAAGAAGAAGATTCAATGTTTTATACTTAGCCCAACCATTTTTCACATATAAACAGACCCTTCAGAATTTCTTAAAAACAGATTGTTCTTTTAGATAATTTCAACATTTCTACCACAGTCTTATTTTTAAATTTAGGCTAGATGTTTTTAATCTATCTCAAAAAAGCAATTTTGCCATACGCCTCAAATCTGTGCTTATACAGATTGTTACCATTTCTATTATAATTAGATAATGTTCTGGCAAAAATTATTAATGCTTGAAAGAATGAGCTATGAATATTCTCATGGGGGTAATAATTACTAAGTGTTATCTACTGAATGCAGTGTTTTTAAAGCCTCTTAAGAGTTTGTTACCTGAACCTAACCAATGTATTCCTTTTCATCTTATTGAATTATTATATATAAACTTACACTTTGATCTTCATTAATTTACTTTATGGAATATCCAAGTGAGCATATGTCTTACACAGAGGTCCTCGATACTTTATAACTCATAATTACATATCCCTTTGTTTTGCCCAGGAAGAAATGAATTCATTGTTTTACAAGAATAAAATCGATTTGATAGCTACTGCTGCTCAAAATCCTTTTTCTACCCTAACTATCAAGTTCTTTTTTTCTGATGGAGAATTAATATTCTCAGTTTAATTTTCTGTAGGCGGTTTCTGCATTGCCTTAAAATACTCTGTCAATTGAGCATAGAAATTCAAATTCTTGAATTTGAATTTTGATAATTTCATGAGTTACTATCAGCTTTGAATATTTGCCTGGGAAATGTTGAAATTTATGAGATTTAATTCAATTGCCTTCCAAAATGATTTATTGTTAGCGATAATGCTGTTAAGAAGTGTAGTTTGCAAGCAATAATTCAAAGTTTGTCTACTGAAAACATAGTGCGGGAACATGTATTTTGTAATTATAGGCTGGATAGATTAGAAAATATCCTTCTTTCTCCCATCGTGAACCTGATGAAATGAGTCACAGGGTAGGAGAAGATGAGCATTTGGCTGCATACAATGTAGCTTTCCAAAGTACATAACCAAAAGCCATGTTCAGGGTTAATGCAGTACCAAGAGGGTTGCATTGTGCAAGATCGTGTCGTTTATGAACTTACCAGAGGACACCATCTCTGAGTAAAACTTATGTAAAACTTCCAGAAGAGAATAATTCCAGTGGCAGTAAATTTGAACACATTCAGTAGAATGTCTAACAGTTAAGATTCCCAGAGAAAATGTACATATGCTTACATTTTGCACATGTATTTCCAGGCATAGACCAAGCCTACCAAAATCAGGGAGAATCTTTTAAAGATAAATGTGTTATTTCAATGTAAGCTACATAAAGAAGAGCTATACACATGTGACAAGTATAGACTTGATGAATGTTTGCAAAATTAACTCATTTATGTAAGACAGGGAAGATTACCAATTCTCCCCAAAGACCCTGGTGCCACATTCCAATTACCACCTGCCCCATCACGTCAGATTAGGTTTGGTCTTTTTTGTTTTGTCTTCTATTTGTTTTCTTGGTGGAAGTGTAGCGTTTCCATAAGCTAATTCATTGTAGCCAGAAGCAGAACTTAGTTAAATTTTATTGTCACCATTTTCTTCATAAAATGGAGGAAGGAAGGAAAAGTAAATTGATGGGAAGAACCTCTTGCTTCTCATTCTTTCCCTAACCTGTGATCAGCTTAAGCATCCTTGAAAAACTTTGCTTTGTGTCTTTTAGCGACACGCTTGGCCAAGTTTTTGGATACATTAGTTTGGGTTCTTTATACATTCTTCTTTTGCATGATCTTGATAACAGAATGGAAGCAACCATGAATGTGAGCAACAGACTATTTTTAAAAGGCGAGACTGTCCTCAATTTCTTTTTGAGCTTGAATGGTCAGTAGGAATGTCCTGGGAGTTTGGAGATGTTGGGACATGCTGCAGTCAGCAAGCCTGAGCCCTACAGTAACTGAGTCTGGAGAGCCTAGGTTTGATGGTCTAAGAAAGCACTGGGAGCCAGGTGTAGTGGCTCACACCTATAATCCTATAGCACTTTGGAAGGCTGAGGCTGGTGGAGTGCTTGAGCTCAGGAGTTCGAGACCAGAGAGAGGAAGAATGAGAGCCAGTCCCTAAAATATAAAACAAAATAAAAATAATAAAATGAAGTAAAATAAAATAACAATACTATGTTGGAGGTACATCAGCTTTTCTTTGTTAACCTTTTTAGTGGGAAGACAAGAGTAGACCTTAAGGATAGAGTAGCAAACTGAGATTCCCCAGCCTCTCTAAGATAATTTCTCTAAATCCTTTGAATGCTAATTAACCTGTAAGTTAGAATTCAAGTTATGGTTCCTACTTTGCAGAGCACTTTAAGGTGGCAGAGTAAAAATTCTTGCCCTACATTGATTTGAGGGTGAAAATAAAGTTATAGATTTGCCATCCCCGCGAGAATTGTAAAAGAAAACTGAAATTGTGTATTATAATTTTCTATGTTTGTGGACCTAACATCTAAGCATGACCCTTAATCTTATTTGTGCTTAGAGACCCCTTTGAGAATCTGAATGAAGTTATAGTCCTTCTTTAAAAGGTGTACGCAGAAATGAATAATGTAGTTATTGGCTTAGTTCATAGACCCTGATCAGCTAATTCAAAAATCCCTCTAGGAATCCCTCGGCCTTAATTAAAGTTCTTATTCTAAATTCTACAGTTCCAACGTTCATCAATAGAAACAATTTGGGAGTGAGGAGATATGTCCCTTAGTACAGCTTTCTAGGGAAGGAGACTAGACAACCTTTATCCATTACCCTTTCTTTGGTTTCATCCCCTTCCTCCATGACCTGAAGATTCTTTTATTTCTTTGACTTCCAATCCCAAATTATCTTGGTTCAAGTTAGTTTTCCTCTTGTCAGATTTCTTTGTAAGTTGGAAAATGGTATACACCTTTCTGGTGGTTAGAAAAAACAGACAAACTACCCGTTTCTATATTTGAAGATAGTAATTAAGTCAACCTTTCGTCATCCTTCATTTTTGAACTTAATAAGTATTACACATAATTGACTTCTTGGAAAAAACTTTTTGTGGCTTCAGTTATTAATATTTTATTATTTTTGTTAGTCATTATATAATTCAGGAAAGGCTAGGAGTTTCTGCAGTGATCCAAAATCTCAATGGCTGGAGATAACAACAGTTTATTTCTTTTTTTTTTTTTATTAATTGATAGCAGTATACATTAATGCAAGCATGGGTTACATTGTCCTGTTTTAATATACAATTTGAAATACTTTCATTAAGCTGGTTAACATAAATTTCATGTTATTTGCTTAGTCATCTTTCTGGTCACCCTCCCACCACCCATCCGCCCTTCTCCCCTCCCCTTTCCCACCCCCT
>CAUYQV010157910.1:0-20354 GCA_963574575.1 Galagoides demidoff | reverse complement strand
GGAGAGCTGATCTCAGGGGAGGTAAAATAGATTATAAATTGATAAATGGAATCTCCCAGAATAAACATGAGACTTGTCCTAGCCTTTTTATCTAATAGCTTGACACTGAAAGCTCCAGTGAATAGAGAATAATCACACAGCTCTTAGGGAAAGCCCCATGACCTTGGTTAAGTCTAATAAGGTTTCTGAGTCTTAGTTTTCTTATCTATAAAATGGGGCTGGCTTATAATACTAATTTTGAAAGTTTGTATAGGCACTAAATGACAGAAGATGCATAAATTTAGCAATGATGTGTCTGAGACTGGATAGGCATTTGTTTAAATGTTGATCCCCTAACAAAAAGTGCAGAGAAATCCACCTGGTAGGCTTCTTTCTACAATGATGTGGGGCTAAGAAGAGCCACGGGGAGTTTTCCTGGTCTCCATGGCAATGTGAAGCACCATCAAGTTTCCTCAGCCCTCACGTGAGATGAGATGCTCTTAGGGTTAGTATGTGAGGGTCAATGTTGGATATAAACGTGCAAGGAGGATTGTTAGGGGGGCACATGCTGGATTTAATTTACTCACTATCATTCCTATTTTTTATTCCTCCAGTACACATGTTTGACCTCCGGCTTTGGGCCATGTTCAAGAAGAAATGTTGAGTGAGCAGAATCATGAGCGTGTTTCTTATTCTCATGGAATCAGGGTGTAAAAGCAAAAGCATTTCTTACACAAGTAAGAAAGCAATTTCAACTGGGCTAAGTGCTGTGAAATGTGAGAGTTCTTTGGTATGGAGGTGGCAGAAGTTGACCTCATTAGATGGGTCCAGAAAAAGCTTTCTGAGACAGTGATTTCTATCTGAAATCTGAAAGAGAAGCAGATTTATATAAAAGAAAACAAAAGGAAGACAGAGCAGAGAGCACAGAAGCTTTATGTTGGGGCCAGCAGGCAGGTGGGAGGACCTGGGAGAACGAGAGAACACTGGCATTCGTGGGGCACAGATGGCGGAGGATGAGCTTGGGGAGCAAAGCACAGCCTTGTAAGTCACACAAAGGAGTTCTGTCCTCATTGTCTCACATTATGAGTCCTGTCTGAAAATCTTTAATCTGGGCAGCTGGAGAGCCTGAGAAAATGTTTCCACTAGCTAAGTTGGATTTTTAGAAATGGAGTTTGGACACCGAAGTTTGTGAACTCATCCTAGAAAAAGTGCTACATCCTTCACTGCTGAATATCACTACCCTCACCTTTAAAGTCCTCCCCTTGGGAAGCTATGCACTGATCCCAGCATAGTAGTAGTCCACCCTTCAAAGCACTTGTTCCAGAACCAGTTCAAATCTTAATTGTGAAACCTTATACAATGACAGCTATGATGGCCATTCCAGAAAAAAGAGTTGCAAAGTTGCTTTGATGAATGGACTATGTGATGGCATTGGTGCGTAGCTTCCCAAGGGAAGTATGTCAAAGGTAAGTGCAGTGATATTCAGCAATGATGTATGTATCCTTTTTATAGGATGAGTTTGTAAATGGTAAAAGCAGCCTGTGTTTTTTGTACAATAACAAAGACCACAGGATTGTGGCGCACTTAACAAATATGGAAGGGATGTCAAGTAGACCTTTAGATATGAGGGTTGTGATTTGAGAACGATGCTATGGGCCTTGGAACATGTATTCAAGAATTGCCTGAGTATTACCAAAGCCAAGGCAACAGGAGGGTTACTAAGGGAGGTAGAGGGAACAGCAGAGTGCCTAGAATTGAATATTGAGAAACTCTTTCTGAAGTCGAGGAAGAAAAAGCAAGCCAGAAGGCAGAGAAGATAAAGAAAAGTGGTAATAATTCCTGAAACCCACACAGAGCAGAAGAGCTAAGTCTGTTCTATACAGAAGACACAGGGCACAATGGCACTGGGTCCAATAGAGGGAGACTCAAAGGGGGTGCCATTTTATCTCCTGAAAGCAAATAATAATAATCCACATTTGGAGTGAGAAGAACCAAGACCAGCAGAGATTTTTTTGGATCACTCTCTGTGAAATTCTGCTTCTATCACGTGGATGCATGAAATAGCCTTCCATTCATCAAAACATGTAAGGGGCTCTGGTCAGAGGATCAAAAAAAACAATATTTCAGATGAAAGAACAATCCCAACTTTCCCTATACCAATGCCACATTACTCTTATAAGTTACTACACAGTATTAAAATAATCATTGGGTCAGAGGTTTGTGGAACAACTAAGTTAATCACTGGTGATTAGCGACATAGAGAATTTTTCATGGTTTTTGGCCATTAGTCTACCTTCTCTTGAAAAGTTTCTGTTCACGTCTTTTGCCCAAGGAGGGGATTCAGGTCAGCCTTCAAGATCAGGAATGGACACAGCAGGCAGGCCCTTACTGAGAGCCAGAGCTGTGCCCAAGCTTGGCTCCCCCCTTGCTAGAAAACAGGGAAATGCGTAGACTAAGAGCCTACTTTTCCCCACCAAAGCTTCATTGAAAAACTGTTTCTTCCATTTGTTTTATCTGCTTTTCTCTTGTTAAGTTTTTTTTTTCTTTTTTAAGACAGAGTGCCACTTTGTCACCATTGGTACAGTTCTATGGTGTCATAGCACACAGCAACTTCAAACTCTTGGGCTTAAGTGATTTTCTTGCTTCAGCCTCCTGAGTAGCTGGGACTACAGGTGCCAGCCACAACACCTAGCTATTTTTAGAGATGGGGACTTGCTCTAGCTCAGGCTGGTCTTGAACTCCTGTGCTCAGGCAATCCACCTACCTCAGCCTTCTGGGATTACAGGCACGCGCCACCATGCCCATGCTTCCTATTAACTTCTAAGTTCTTTTTCCTCCCACAATTCTTACTACTCATCTCCTCTTTCCTTGGCTTGCTCTTTAAAACTCACTTGACCTTGGCATGAGGCATTCACAGTGCCAGCAATTCCTCAGCATCAGACTTCCTGGGCTAAGCAGCTGATCTGAATTTGAATCCCATATCTCCCAAATATCACTAATTATAGTGGAAATCTATCCCCCAAGGTGAATCCAAGCAAAGTTTTCACATATTAAAGACTGTATTCCACTGGCTTTCAGACTCACCATGTCATTGCTTTGAATGGGGGTGCAGATGCTGCAGTTGGAAGAGAAAGGGGAGGAAACCCTGGTGGTTTTATTTCAGGTACTGTCTTTGTTTTGAGTATCAGAGAAAAGCTGCACCCTGGTAGAAAATGGCAAGAGAAAGAGATAATAAAGCACAGTGGGAGAACCTCTGTGAGATATAAATGCAACAGTGAGACCCAAAGCAAATTCTGCCTTGGGTATCAGAATAAACCAAACTGATATTGCATAATGTTAAATTGAGGCTGGGTACTAAACTGAAAATAATCTCCCAGACTAAGACAAAAGAACAAAGAGATGGAAATTAGAAGTTTGAGGACAAGAGAAGAGAAATCTGACAAAAAAGGTATATTACTGAAACATTGGGCGATGCTTTGAGACCCTCAAGAAATTGGGGGGAAAAGTTTCCTAGAAGAAAGAGTATCTGAGAAAAAGAAAGGTAAAACTCATTACATTATAAGGATATTCAATAAATAGGTCATTTTCTGTCACTTTAAAAATTAATTGAAAAGACATAAGAAAAATAATCTACAACCCTCCAGAAAGATAAATGTAGGTTGCTTCCAGGGAAATGAAATAAATGTCTCAGACTTGCCGTCTGCAACAGTAGAAAACAGAAAACAACAGAGTAACATTAATTGAATTTTTAGGAAAAATTGCCATGAGCAAGAATCCTTTGTCTTGGCAAGTAATCTTTTATAAGAGAAACATGAAAATCAATCTCCTAAGTGAAGGGGCTAAAACATGGCCCTTTGGACCACTTTTGGAAAAAAAAATATATATATATATGTCTTCTAAGCAGTGTATTTAACAACTGAAACAGGAAACAGAAATAGTAAGAGGAAGAAGAGAAAGTTGTTATATAAAATAATTGGTGTTCCCTTTTCCATTATAAAATTATAAAAAATCATATATTCACACATATATTTCTGCCAAAAGGACGCTTTTATAATAGCATGTAAAGAACCTGTCATATTAGGAAAATTTATGTGAGTAGAATTGAACAGTCATTAAACACAATGTTTTGGAAGACATTCTAATGCATGGGGGAAAGCATATGATAATATAAGAAAATACAAATACATAGAATTTAAACATTCGCAAGTTCTAATTCAAGAACAAAGAAACAGAGAAGATGGGGAGACATGTGTCTCTGCAAGGCCCCAGGACACAGAGCAGGGCCAGGGCAGGTGGAGAACAGGCAGTGAAGAAGAGCAGGGACATCTGGCCAGAGCAAGCAGGGTGACATTCTTCAGGAAGTAGCCCAGGCTAATTCTTTGGTATTTTTTTCTAAGAAATGATGAAAATACTGTTAAAGTTTTTGCATCAACAAGATAAAATGTGGTTTAATTGAAATGTGCTGCTGACGATATGAGACAACATTGGAAAACGGTCAAAGTAAACAGGGGTCTTTGAAGAAGAGAGGCACAGAGACAGAATTAGAGAAATTCAATTATTTGTAAGGTTGAATCAGTGAGACTTGGCCAATAAGGAAAAGACAGCAATACTGACTACCTGGTGGACATGAATGATTTTTGCTAAAAGGAGGATAAACACAAGGTAAGGGAGTTGGAGAGGAAATTGATGATGGCGTGTGACTAGTGTGCAATCTAGAATCAGGTAGGACCTGAGTTCTAGAGAGGAATTCACCAAGATGAATACCAAGTAGGGAGGGACCCCAGCAAGTGACATAGAAGGCAGAGTTCAGACCTGGTGGACAAGGAGGTGAAAGCAGCTCAGGGCTCCCAGCTCCAAGGGTAGGATGTGCACCTGCTGCATAGCACCCAATTCTCCCTCCAGAGACACCACAAAAATGCATGCAGAAGAAGGTGGCAATAAAATAACGAGACTTGGGAGAAACGATGGAAAAATAAATTCCAAACAGTTTCTAGGAACTAGAAAGTCAATGGAGGGAAGATGACTCGTGGACCAGTGACAAAAAGGTTCAGACTTGGCTTCAATATTTACTCAGGGGTTGCAGATGAGAAGAGAGCTGATCCATAGAACCCTGCAGAACCTGGCATTGGTTTGGAACTTGGCAATGTGAAGTATAACCAGGAACAGAAGGCAGAAGGGTGTCTGATGAGGTATTAACTCGAAGTCTGCATGGGGGACAGTTGCCTAACTCTTCAGTCCTGTTTTCAGGGACAGAACACCCAGAAGCCTGTAAAAACATGTCAGCCACTGTGGGAGACAAAATCAGAGACTCTCCTCTCAAACATCTGAATAAGCATTCTCTGGGAATCATGGCAGCAAAAGCACAGTCCGGAATTGCAAAATGAACCACCCATGCTCGTGTGTCTAAGGGTGTCAATGGTTTACAAAATATTCTCTATTTGTTAGCCACCTATTTATAACAATGTTTAATGAATATATTGTAAGTAAAGGTACATTTAACTACAATTTCCCGTTTTCTGTATGTCTGGAGACTTTCGGGGGCAACTGTGGGACACCCTGTACTTACTGTTGCCATCAACAATCAAGGTATAGACAAAGCAAGAAAAGGTGGTTACAGACCAAAATACTAAAATGTAGTAATGATGTCAATTTCTTGATGCTTTATTTCATTTTATTTTCTTATTTTAGAGACACTCTGTCACTCGGGCTAGAATGCAATAGCACCGTCACTGATCACTGCCCTGCCGCCTTGAACTCTGAGGCTCAAGCGATCCTCCCACCTCGGCCTGCTGAGTACCTGGAACTACAGGTGCTCATCATCACACTGGGCTAATTTTAGTTTTTATTTTTATTTTTATTTTTTTTGAGACGGAGCGTCAAGCTATCCCCCTGGGCAGAGTGCCATGGCATCACAACTCATAGCGACCTCCAACTCCTGGGCTCAAGCGAGTCTCCTGCCTCTGCCTCCCAAGTAGCTGGGACCACAGGCGCCCGCCACAACGCCCAGCCATTTTTTGGTTGCAGCCATCATTGTTGTTTGGCAGGCCCGGGCTGGGGATTCAAACCCACCACCTTAGGTGTACGTGGCTGGCGCCTTAGCCGATTGAGCCACAGACACCGAGCCAGTTTTTATTTTTTAATAGTCTCTCTACCAGCCTAGTATGGTCTCAAACTCTTGGCCTCAACTCTTGCCTTGGCCTCCCAGTGTGCTGGGATTACAGGCATGAGCTACTGCATCCAGGCCAATTTTAACACTAGAAAAATAAAAATAAAGATGTTAAATTTGGAAGGTGAAAGCAGGAAGAGAGTGGAAGGAAAGGGAAGGGGCATTAATATTCATCTCAGACAGGTGGGAGTCAAGAGATTCATTTATATTTGATGAATGAGAAATGAAGTTGCAAATATCCTGATGATGACAAAGGAGAGCGATAGCAAGACCGCACGGAAGGGGTGGGAGAAATACGGAGGGGACACCAGGTGCTAGACCAGCATCAATATCTAAAATTGAAAAATTAAGGAAGAGAAATATGGATGGGAAATAAAAAGAACCGGCTTTGTATTTCTCAGGGGTGGGCCCAGCTGCAGGGAGGAGTAGGGTACGGAGTTGGTGCATTTCGTTGTAGCGATTTTATTTCTTTTGTCTTCATATGAATCGCATTGAGAATCAAACTCAGCAAGCTGAAACAATTCAGGCTCCATGGGCAGGAGCAAAGCGGGAGAGTGTGAGCAGCTGCTCTGTGCTCCTGGCTGAAGGTTAGAGGAGCGAGGGCTGTGCCAGGTTAACGTCGCTTGGTTGAGCAGGTTCGTGGCCAAAGGACACAGAAAGAAGCAAGAATGACAGACAGAAAATTTATCAAATGCATGAGGCTTTGGACTGCTGTCAATTTCGGAGCAGCCACCTTTGAAAACGCCTACCATGGACCTGTCACTTATGACCCATGAAAAGAGAAAATTTAGAATCCTCAAGGGAGCTCCAGAGTGCAGACGCACTCTGGTTGGGACATGCTTTGCCAATCTGCCATGAAAATCAGTGCCCCAAAGTCTGACGGCAAGGACAGACCTTGGCAGGGATCTCTAAGTGAGTGACACCACAGAAGAGTTTGGGCAAGTTGCAGTCATGAACATCTGCAGTGGTAAAGCCAACTTTTCCTCACCCTCCTACCAAAACCAGCCATGGCTGTCTACAGATCTTCCATCTTCAGTGTCTCTTTACTTCCCCTGATCCTCTTTGAGGAACCATAAAGTGATCAACAGTTCCAGTTTGCTCAGGACTATTCTACTTCTAGCACTGGAAGTCCTGTGTCCAGGGAAATCCCTCAGGTCCAGGGACATGAGGGCAGCTGGTACCCGAGGAGGAGTCCAGACTCCTTCTTATATCAGAAACAATGTTCCGGGGTGAGCACTTATCTGAGAGAGCATCTTTTGTTCCCGGGATTTTATTTGAACTTCATGAGCCCATGCAGGAACTCAGCATGGTGCAAGTTCCTCACCATTTCACTTGTGGGTCAGTTGAGGCTGGAGGTCGCTCACGCTTCACCTGTGAGCAACACTGAGTGAGAAATCGGCAGCTGTCACAACTTCTGTCTTGACTCCAGACCCTGTGCTCTTGTCCTGTATCTAAAGCCGTGCTAATATCTGCTTCATAATTAATAATGGTAATAATAATACTCTACTGCTGCATCCTCTCATCAGCAGGTGCCGATATTAGCTTCACATGAAGGATGAGAAGACTGAGGAGCAGGTAAGCAACTTACCTGAGAACACAAGGCACGTGGGTGGGAAGCAGGATTCCAACCCAGATTCTTCTGACACCACGCCCTAAGCAGAGACAATGTGTGACTCTTCTCATTGTCAGGAGGCACCTAACATGGCTACTTAAGAACCCTGCCCAACCTTTTAGTTTCCTTCCTCACTATCCCATTTTCATGGATCTTGTGTGGCAGCTAAATCGAGCTGCTTTCTGATTCTAGAACATGGCAGTGGCTTTCCTGACTCGGACCTTGGACCTGCTTTCCTTGTGCCTAGACTTTATTCATCCATGCGCTCATGGCAGGGTGGGAGGATGGGGACACAGCCTCTGTCATCAGAACTGGGCTTAACTCACAGAAGTCCCGCCTGCTAGCACAGGGGTGATTGTTGGCAAGTGTCCCATTCTCAGAATCTTCATCTTCTTATCTGCAAATTGATGACAGTCAATGAGGAATCCTACAGGACAGTTAGAAAACTCATGGGCTTGAGTCACTAACCAGTGCAACATGATGCGTGACACCCAGCCTGTCTTCCACTCCCCCAGATGTGGGTACAGAAGAGGTAGACTGCGAGGTCCTTACCATCATGTATTTTGGGAATGGCCAACTACGAGAGAAACTGCACATTCTTTCAACAGATCTATGTTTTGTGTAGACGTGTGCTTGGCGAAAATTATACATTTTCTTTGGTAAGCAGCTCTGTGCTCCTTAGATGCATAAAACACCATGAGTCCTCAAATGTGGTCGTGTACCCTCAGCTAAGTACTGAGCAGAGTGTCCCATGCTGTACACAGTGCATTTGAGGACACCTCAGTGTTTTTTGGTGGGGGAGAGGTGAGGTAGAATCACACAGCCATGTATTGAGTAAACAGTATATATTTTGAACCCATCTGGTGAGCTGGGCTTTAATATCACTTTGGTAGTATACATATCTTCAATGCCCTGTTGGTTACCAATTTGTCTCCTAAACTTACTTTTTTTTCTTTTAGTTTAAGGCTATAGCCATGATATTTAAGTTTTAAGTTGAGCTGAAAAATCCACTAAGAATCTCCTATTAGTCCTTTACCATTTGGTCGGAACATCCTATATACAGACACTTGCACATGTGTGTACCACCTTTTTTCAGGAAACCTACAGATTTAGACATTAAATGGTTCATTTTCAAAGTTGTTTTCAGTTCAGTTTAGCTTTCCCTAATTTCTTATCAATTCTCCTCTAGCAGAGATGTTTTCATTTGAAAAAGAAAATGCAACAGAGAAGATGGAATTATTAGATCCAAATTAAAATCTTAACAAAAATAAAGGTGATCTCTGCCAATCATAGGGCAAGCATAGTAGCACTATAGCAGAGACTCGGATATGTCTTTTTTTGCCTTTTGAGCACACAGGAAGGCGACATTCCTTGGCCCTATTCAGAACTATAAGCTGTGGCCCTTGACTGAATTTGGGCCCAAGTCATGATTACTAACCAAGCACCCAAGATGCCTTAGCTCAATTCACCTTCACAATTTCCCTGTGAGGTGAATAGTGTCCCAATATTGAGAGTAAAAAATCCAAGTCTTTAAAAAAAAAAAAATTCAAAGTCTTAAAAAGTAACTGATTTTAAAAGATTTATAAACTCGTACCTAGGATAGCAAGGAAATAATCTCAGTTTCAATAGATTATTTGATTATCCATGTATAAAAACAAAAGTATTTAGAGATGATCTACTAAACATATCTAGAGAGTTTACCAAATATTGCTGAAAATAATGTCTCTATGTATTAACATAACCAAGTAGAGAAAATATGCCATTTTCAATAGCAACACAGATTATAAAGTACCTAGAAACTAATCTAACACAGGATGCACAATCTTATGGAAAAAATAAGAAGACATTATTGACGTAAACTAAACCAAGGATTTCATCCTGGGGTGGTCTGAGACAGCACCCAAGCTGTCCACTCCACGCTGAGATGTGAGAGAGAAATGAGAGTCCAAAACGGCTCAGGGGCAGTGAAAGGGTGAGAGAGACGGAGAGGCAGAAATGTGCTCTGTGCGTCCAGTTCTGATACTCAGAGAACAGGCCAGTTACTGAAAGGCTTAGCTCTACTAGAGAATAACACAAATTTGAAAGATAATCACAAGCAAAACTTGCCTGGATTGGGCCACCGCACTGCTAAACTCCAACCTGGGCCAAAGGGCGAGACCCTGTCACTAAAGGAAACAAGACAAAGCCAAACAGCAGCAAAGCTCCGGTTTTGAACTCATGAACTCTTTGGGCTTTTCCCAAACTTGTTGAACTTTTTCCAAAATGCACTGGCCCCATGGACCAGGGAAGACTCTGAGGGAAGAAAGCCCTGGGGGTACCCATCAGCTCGGTCCCTCTGTCCCTTACTGGCTGGGAGATAAAGGGATGCTGCCTGGTTCCTGCTGCCTCAGTGTCATAAGTTTCGACGTGAAATCACTGGTTTTATCTAAAGAGACTGCTGTCAGGAGGATGAGAGATACTGTACCAACAGGCCACATTATGCAACTTCTCTCTCTAACACTCAGACTATTTGCACAAGCGTGGGGATAATTAATTCTGAATTCTTCAGCGTGTCTTTTTCTCTCTCTGAGCCTTGCTTCTTCACCTGAAGAAGTGGGATTAGTGACCACCTAACTCACAGTGGTTAATGTGAAAACAAAATCATGCTGTGTAAACCAGTAAAGACTGAAAACTAATATCATGGTTATCAGCATTTGATGATAGGTTTATTTTTCATAATCTCGCCCAGGGAATTTAGTTATCTGCTGGACACATATAAAATGGTTACACAAAAATATAAAGTGGTCCTATTCCTTACCATGGGGGGTTGTTTTGGGGGGAGGGGGATGAGTGGAAGGATTGAAATTCTAAATTTTAAAAGAAAAGACTTGTAGTTTTCAATGTTGTTAGATGAGATCGAACAAGGTCAGCCTTTAAGAATTAAAACTTTTCGGCAGCGCCTGTGGCTCAGGGAGTAGGGTGTTGGCCCCATATACAGAGGGTGACGGGTTTAAACCCAACCCCAGCCAAACTGCAACAAAAAAATAGCCGGGCATTGTAGCAGGCGCCTGTAGTCCCAGCTACTTGGGAGGCTGAGGCAAGAGAATCTCCTGAGCCCAGGAGTTGGAGTTTACTGTGAGCTGTGATGCCACAGCACTCTACCAAGGGTTAATAGGTGAAACTCTGTCTCAAAAAATAAATGTAAAAAAGAATTAAAACTTTTCCTCTGGCTTCTTCACAAATGAAACCTGACTAAATTACTTTTTAATTGGCAAAGCAATAAATCAGTGAAAATGCATTCTTTCTATATTACAGGATGACGCTGTTGAAGCTGGAGATACATCATTTGGGGCCTTGTCTTGTATTTTCTTTACTGCCATTCTTCTTTGCCATGAATTTGTAAACTTAGAAACACTAAGAGTGAAGAAAAACATAAAGTCATATGTGACTTAAGGCATAATGATTTGCCTTTCGGATCAGTTGAAAAAAAAAATATCTGAACTTTAATTCAATTCAGGATGGAAGCATTTCAGAAATGTTTTCCAATATCCTAAGAAGATTATTCTAAGACCTGATGGTATTTTGGTGATAGCTAAGTGCCTCAAAGGACCAGTCAAGGATTACAGACAGATTTGGTCTGTGTCTGGATTAAGAGACACAAAAATGATGATAACAAGATGATGTCATAGTGAATCTCAACATTGATAGAGCCCTTCCTGTGCTACAAAGCACCCACCCATTCGTTATCAAATCTGATTCTTGCAACAACTTCCATGGCCTCTGTATTTAATTCCCTTGGGAAACTGAGGCAGGAACAATTGTAATGAGTTCCCAAAGTCATTGGCATCTCTGCCAAGAAAGCCTCGCAACTGAGACTGAAATTAAGCTCTGATATCACATCCCAAAGGAGAAACTACTAATGCTATTAAGTCAAATAGACTATTCCCAAAGGGAATGCGATAATATCAATCTTTAAGACTCAGTGAGAATAAAATCAGAAGGAATGACCAAAACACCAGGCTGAAAGATTAAGGGGAAAGCCCACAATTTGTTCTGGGGTAAAATACACCCAGAACAAGCTGACTGGGGAGCAGACACAAAATAGCCCTCGAATCACAGGTTTGTAAATACAGACGGGCTCAGCTTTTATGCCCGTGCAGTGGGCGTGTCCCTTGGCTCCTCTGTGGTAAAATGAGAACAGCAACCCCTACCTCATCTGTAAAAGGAGGAAAGAGATCATGTCATGGAGAGGCTGTGAGGGTTACAGGTGACCATGTGCATGTGCATGTGTCACTGTCATCATGCTTTGAGGGTCATTGACATGCAGTGAGCCCCCACTGGCCATCTCTGCTGTACAGCATGCAGCGTGTGAAGCCTTAGGCTAGGCCCTGGCCCCTGCTTCTCAAACACATTCCAGCGACAGAGAGCAGTGGCATCTGCTGTGGATTCCAACCCCCAAGACACCTTACAGGGCATCTGGAGAATCCAGATGGAAAAGTCAACTGGTGCTAAAGGCTGACATCTTAGTGCCAGGGCTGGAAACTGGAGCTCTCCCTGCTGACAGCAGCAAGCCCCAAAAAAGGTGAGCATAAGGAGTGACTTTCTCCAAACTGTGCTTCAAATACGGCCAGTAGGCAGCAACCCCCAGGACTCCACCCTTAGGTAGAGAAGGGCAGTTAACCACAGAGACTCAGATTTACCACTTACAGGGGCAATTTGTGCCCGCCAAGTCGCTCAAGGGTTGGACACACCTCAAAGCTGAACTCAGTTTTAAAATTGTATTTATTTTTTAAAATTTGTGATTTGGGGCAGCGCCTCTTGCTCAAAGGAGTGGAGCACTGGCCCCACCTCCAGAAGTGGTGGATTCCAACCCAGCCCCGGCCATAAAAAAAACTGTAGAATTTGTGACTCAGCCCATCAGACTGGGTTCTGCATGCAGTCACCAGCTTCACAAGTTTGTGGTTGCTTTCCAATATCGACTTTCAATATTTGCTTTTGTTCTCCGTGCCCATGTCCAGGTGGTTAACATCCTGTTCAGTTTCCCCAGGACTTGGACATCAATACCTTATCAACACCACTGACCTGGCCTTCCTCCCGTCCCCGACACACGTTCAGGAAGGATGGGCAAGATGTCCCCTCACCCCTGACTTCTGGGCTTTTCATCCTGCAGTTCATATCATTAGCCATTCTTTCCACTCTCTTAGCTCCAGACCCATTTTCTGCACCCTGTTTGGCTTTCTCCCTATCCCTTGATCTCACTTCACTCTCTGCATTCACACTGACCTTTTTTTCCTTGCGTATTTATTGCTCGATGGCACCCATCACCTCTGGGTATAGAATCATTTACCCGCCGCGCCTCCTTTCTTCCCACTTGAGGTTCACTCACTGTTACCTTTATTCTCCCCTGATTCTACTCTGCTGCAATCTGACTTCCCATTATTATTCTTATCAGCAGCCTGTTATTTATGGAGTGGAGAAATAAGATAAGCTCCTTCTAATATAGATGGGGCACAGGCTGTGTAGCTGGGAATAAGAAGTGTAAAAAGAAACACAGAGCTACACAAAGCAGAGCTAGAGGGGCATTGCTGATGGCTGGGCAGAAAGCGAATTGCAGAAAGGATTTAGGGGGGAAGGTGAGATTGCAGCACAGGTAGTTATTGTCCAGGAGAGGGGGAGAGAAAACAACTGCTGATCATCTGCTCTGTGTTTTTAATCGTTATCCATTTGGAATATGAGGTAGTGTGAGTCTCTGTTTTATGCATGGAGAAACTGAGGCTTGGAGATGTTGAGTTAGTTTTCAAGGTAATGCACACAGTCTGGAGCAGAGCCCACAGCAGGTGAATCCCAAGGTACAAAGACAGGAAGCACCTGTTGATGGTCACCCGGCTGTGTCTCCAGAGGATGAAGGGTGTGTTGGGCTCTGATGGAGTTTTCCTAGGTTGAGGTCTCTACCAAGACAAAACATTCTGAGACCCAGATAAAGATCTAGGCACAAACTGCTCATGGCCTTGCTATACATAATCGTGAAAACACTGTCATCAGACATACAGCTAATAATGGAGAAATAGTAAAGTAAATAAAGGCATATCCACACAGAGAAATATCATGAAAACACTCCAAATGATGTTTTAATGATTACAACAAAAACCAGAAACTTCTTATGTGTTATGAAAGTATTAAAAGTATAAAAGTTGGGCATAAGTATATATTTGTGATTGAAAATATAAAATTAAACAAGTTAAATATTCACATTTCATATTTCATTCAGTAATAAAGATTTGTGCCATTTTATAGGAACTTAGGAAAACCGGAGAAAAAATGACAGCCCCAAATTGTCTGCTACTTAAACTTTTTAAAACTTCATAACACAAGATAGACAAATATTTCCAAGTATACTTTTCTGATTCTCACTTTAAGCATTGTGCACAGGGCATACAAAAATGGAAGGAAAAAAAAGAATATCTGTCACTATATTGCTCCCCAGAAATGACCGCACTAACATTCTATAGTGTTTCCTGTAACTGTTCATTGCATTGTTTTTCATGGATGAATTAGGACTTTATATACTGATGTTTTAACACAAGGAAAAAGAAGACAACACAAGATTAGTTCTTTGAGATAGGTTGTTTAAAAACATGTGATTACTGCCAACACTGTTCTCTTACAATTTAATTATGTTTGCTAGTATACTATATCACCCACTGGAAACTTCTGTAAAAAGTTTCTCAAACGTGGATCATATCTCTTTTGCCCATAAATGTAGTCTTAAAGCCTGCAGTAATTATCTGGCATTTGTGAACTCTCAAACATATAGTGAGAGAGTGATGGATACAGGGGACTGTGCCGTTTTAGGTGTTTATCAGATTATTATTATCGTCAGGTTATTTATAAGATTATTTACAAGAACTCAATTAATTGAAATGTGCTTTATAGCTTTAGAAAATTATTTTCCATTCCCTTGATTATGAAAATGGCCATATGTACCTCAATACTACCTGCTTTATTCGATAAAAGAGAAAACAACCAAAAATGTTGTTTGTCTGACAATTTTTCTGGTACAGCATCCCAAGCATCTGACCATAGTTAAACAGTGAAAACAAACAGTATGGATGATTGTTTTCAATTCCATGATGTGTGTCAAAAGTAAGACTTTCTTAGTGAGGAGCACAGTTATTGATAACTACCAAGAAATAAAAGCAAAAGTAGGGGTAAGTTTTACCCCAGGGCGAGGGTATCTTACCCGTCAGTTATCCTTTTAATTTCACTGTATAGTCTTTTATGATTTGGTCTTGTTCTTTCAGAAAATATCTTCTGGTGTAATCTGCTTTACTGGGTTCTAAAACTAATTAAATGACTAAGAAGAAAGGCTCCCTTCATGGATAATTTTCAGAGCTAAGTTATCCCCACGTCTTGATGAGAGCATTCACTGTACCTTGCTCTGTAGGCATTTTTGATGACCCTCAAGTTGTTCCTCCAATTACTGCATATTTTACATTTGATTACAATTGCCCATTTCGTTGACAATTGCATTTTAATCATTTTTAGAAGTTTGATACCCCTTCAGACCCAGCATTTGTCAATGACATGCTGTGCGTCTTGCCCAACCCTGATTGGACGCCAGTCACATTCCCTTTGTAGATCAAGAGCAGCTGATCTTCTCGTCTGAGAGACGGGTTCCAGTGAACAGCAACAAAAGGGTTTTCATATTCTTGGGCTATAATTGGGTTATAGCTTTCCTATGAAAGCTAAAATGTAGAACATAAATGTCTTAACATGATAACAAGAAAACGACACGAAGGCTATGTTAACGAGTTTGATGAAAATATTTCAAATTGTATATAAAAACAGCACACTGTACCCCATGATAGTATTAAGGTACACAGCTATGATTCAAGCTATGATTTAAAAAAAAAGGTTTTTCACTCAGGAGTTCTTCTTGGACACTGTGTAATCTGTTCCTATCCTACTGTCCTTCTTAAGATGGAATGTACCACTTGCTGCCATTTGCAAATCCCTACCCCAATTTCTAGATCAGTTGTTTCTAGATTTGCATTTTCTAAATACGAAGACACTAATAGGAAAACGTGGCAAAAAGCCAAAGATAAGTGACAATAAACTAGTTCTCTGTTATAAAAATTTTTAAAAAGGATACTTAAAAAAATGGTCAAGAGGGCCTGTTATAAGGCAACATTGTTTTTCTGCTCAATTTCTGAAGCAAATGAAGATAGGCATAGAATCAGACACAAGGAGAGTAAATCTCACTTTTAAATAATAAAATTGGTGGAAAACTTAGGTTGAGTTTTGCAACCAAGTGGAATTGATGTTATTTTACCTGAATAGATAAACCATACTCTCACTCTCCTCCCAGCTGGGGCAAGACAAACTCAGCGATGCCACCTCCCAAAGACCTGCAGCTGAGGACGGGAGCAGAGAGCATGTGTTTCCTGAAGGAGGTATGGATGTGGGGTGCTGATGGTGTGACATGCCCAGAAATAGCTCAGGAGGTTAAAATTCTCATCCCAGCAAAGGGTTGTTCCCATTCTGTGGGATTATAATCCCTGGAATGGATGGGCTACCAGTTGTACATTTCAATTCTGTTCCATGAGACGTATAGCTAGTAAAATTTTCTCTGGGATTCTGAAATGGGGCTGATAAGCTTTCAAAACTGCATGTTGGTTCCCACCAGTAATCCTAGCACTCTGGGAGGCCAACGCAGGTGGATTACCTAAGCTCAGGAGTTCAAGACCAACCTGAGCAAGAATGAGACCCTGTCTCTACTAAAAAGACAGAAAAATTACCTGGGCATTGTAGTGGGCTCCTGTATTCCCAGCTAGTTGGGAGGCTGAGGCAAAAGGATCACTTGAGCCCAAGAGTCTGAGGTTGCTGTGAGGTATGATGCCTTAGCACTCTACCCAGGGCAACAAAGTGAGACTCTGTCTCAAAACAAAACCAAAAATCCCTATATATTATCTTTTTTTCTGTGCCTTGGAGATCGGAGTAGAAATTAAGGAAGATTATTGTGAATAAAGCTAGTCTGGCCTGATTTTTTTTAAAATAACTTTCTTAATTTTTCTACAAGGAACATATTAGTTAGGATCCAAAAACTAGGACAACAAATAGACCATTAATACATAAATGGAACGCTCTTGGAGGAGCTCAGCATGCTTCCTTGCTCACTGAGCACTGTCTCAAATTCCTTGTTCTGCTCAGGCTACTATGGGATAATACCAGAAGCCAGGGAGTTGAAGCATGAGATGTTTATTTTCTTATAGTTTTGGAGGGTAGAAGTTCACAATCATGGGGCTGTCAGATTTGGTTTCTGTTGAGGGCTTTCTTCCTGGCTTGTAGAACCTGCTGTGTCACTGTGTACTTGTATGCGTATGGCCTTTCCTCCATGGAGTGGGGAGGGTGTGAGCGCTGTCCTCACTTCCTCTCATAAGGGCATCAATCCTTAGGTTGGTTGGGTCTCCACTTTAACGACCTCATTTAGCCTTAATTACTTCCCTCATTTAGCCTTAATTACCTCCCTACAGGCTCTATTTCCAAAAACCATTGCACTAAGAATTAGAGCTTCAACATAACAAATTTTGGAGTGACACGACCCAGTCTCTAACAGTACAATTCTAATTTACTAGTTTATTTTGAGATCACTGCAAAGAAAAAGTTTGATCAAGTGAGCATTCTGCCCGGTCTTTTACAAGTAAGTATAAGTTTCCCAAAACGTGATTTGAATTAATGTTTCCTTGGAGTGCACAAATAATGCGACCATCAAAGATTTTAAGACTCAAATACATAATAGAGAAAATCTTGTGTCTTTGCCAATTAATTGTCTTCTTCAGAATAAAAATATCAGGTTGGTAATCTCATAAATTCATGACGACCATCACCGTCAAATATAAGTTATTAATTTCCAATTAAGTTTGACAAGTATTCTTTGGTTCATTATGGGCCACCAAATGTGATAGATAAGGCATGCTCACAACTAAGGACGTGATACTGTGCAGACATAGCACATTTCTGTAAATAATTTTAACAAAGACAACTATTAAGTATAATACAATGAGGAGTACGTGAAGTATTTAGAGATCTAAAGAATGATAATTCATTGAGCTTCTACTACCATAACTCACACAGAGTAGATGCTCAATAGTAGTGGATTGGGGTGAGCTGTGTAGCCTGTCAAGATAAGAAAACCTGATGCTATGTTTGAGGGTCTATGATTTCGTACATTTGTTGCTCATTAACATAATTGAGTATCAAGAACCTGACAAATACCCAAAGGCTCATACAGAGTACACACATAAACCCTTTCCGATTTTTTATACATCATTTTTTTAAAAAAATTTTACTTCTAACCTTTTCTGTTACAATCCAGTAGGGAGGGCTGCTCATAATTACAGCTGACACAGCATGGCTTCTATTGGGCTCTGTTTCAAGCCAAATTATTCCAGGCCATGGAGATGGGGATTATTTTATCTCCTTTTTCTTTTAGGGATAAACCAAAAAAAATTTTTTTTGTTTGAAAGACGGTAAGAAGATAAGACACAAATATACAAAGCCCCAGTGAGGAGAAGTATCAACGATTTCATGGATCTCTTTTTCACGTGACTGTTACTGGATGTGGCACGCAATAACATCATGCAGTGTGCGCTAGAATTGGGGACTTGGATAAGCAGTAATAACAACTACTGTTTACTGCACATGAATGCTCCGACATGTGTTTTCCACGTACTGATTGCCACATCCCATATGTCCAACACCACCTTTTCCCTCATTTTGCCAGTGAAGTGTAAGCAAAATATTCAAGGACTCACAAACAGTGAATGGACGATCAGGACTTGAAGTTTAATTCATTCAACTCAATGCCTGCTTATTCCACCTTGCTTCTCCTTCAAAAAGAAAATGCTTTTAAAAGGGCATATGGATCACTTAAGCTTTTTCCAAAATAGTTACCAAAATGGTTTATGTTGTGTTAATAAAGTTTCCTGAATATTTTCATGAGAAAATACAGGGAAGTTTTATCAAAATACAAAGTTTCCTTATAATCTTAAGCGTACCTTCAAGCCAGAGTTCCCGTGTTTGAAGGGAATATAACAGTAGTCTACTATTTTTATTTGTCTAATTTTGTAACTGCCAAAGTCTTTCATATCTTACATTCAGAAATTGAAAATTCTCAGCCAGTTATAGTTAAGATAGTATTTTTTTATTACCATTTATTGAAAAATTGGGTAGTGGTCTATTTGATAATAGCGTCCACATATCAAGTATTAAGCTAACTTGTCAGGATTCTGTACTTGGTCAGTGAAGAAGAAATAATTCCTCAGCAAACCATTTCTATGGTAACTTTAGGGGCTTCCCTTAAGGGCATCTGCCTCAGATCCTAACTGAAGTCTCTTAGAGTCACCTGAACCACAATGCCTGCCAGAGTTCATGGCATATGGAGAGCTAGTATTTAGTCAATGTTTCTTAAATTGAATGATTTAATGAAGTAATAATGAACGGCACTTATATATAATAAAAACCAGAATAAATAAAAAAGAAAAATCCATTCAACAAACAGGTGCCACTGAGGTTAAATTAATCTCTGGTCCACTTGCTAGGAACATTATTTGTTTTACATTTAGATCTATGATTTCCTGGTTTTGCACTGTTTTATTTCTTCTTTTTTCTTTTTCTCTTTTTCATTTTGCCCTTTTTTTCTGCCTTTACAGAATTAAAAAAATTAAATTTAATGACAATAACAATATTTAACATAAGGACTGAAAACAAAAGCCTCATAAAGAATGAAGATAAATACATTCAGAAAAGAAAACATGATTGCTGCAACAAAAATATTGAGCAATAATAATAATAATGCTAAAAAAATAACATTCACATTGTCAGATAAAAGTATGTCTATCATAGAATGCTTTGACTCTGAGGTTCAGTATGGAGTCATCAGTTAACTTCTTTTTTTTTCCCAAAGTCTCAAGAAAATAGAGAATATTTATTTTTTTAAGTAAAAATAGAAGATAATTTCAAAAACCAGAACATGACCAAACTTATAGACAATAAAAAAAGAAGAAATATTTCAAAATCATTCTACTTCATCTGGATATACCTGATATTAAAATTGGAAAAAATATATTATTATAAAGAGAAATTACAAACATACTTCACTTATAAATGAGGATGTAATATCCAAAACAACGTATTAACAAGTTGAATTAAAAATTATTGTTCAAATAATGTACTTTGGTCAAAATTAAATCCAATTTATATGAGAATTTGTCACTATTTTCTTTTTTTTTCTTTCCCTTACCCCTCCCTCCTCTCTGTCTCTGCTCTCCCCTTCCCCCATCCCCACTGTGTCATTAATTGTCCTCATATCAAAGTTGAACATAGGATTCATGCTTCTCCATTCCTGTGATGCTTCACTAAGAATAATGTGTTTCATGTCCATCCAGGTTAATACAAATACTGTAAAATCTCCATTTCTTTAATGGCTGAATAGTATTCCATGGTATACATATACCACAGCTTGCCAATCCATTCCTAGGTTGAGGGGCATTTAGGCTGTTTCCACATTTTAGCAATTATAAATTGAACTGCGATGAACAGTATAGTACAAGTGTCTTT
>CAUYQV010157909.1:0-10637 GCA_963574575.1 Galagoides demidoff | reverse complement strand
GACTATAGGCGCTTCCCATAACACCTGGATATTTTTTTGTGGTAGTTGTCATTGTTATTTAGCAGGCTGGGGCTGGATTCATACAGCCAGCCTGGTTGTATGTGGCTGGCGCTGTAACCACTGTGCTATGGACACCGAGTCAATGTTCATAAATTTTAATAGTGATTACATGTTGAAATAATATTTGGGATATGCTATGTTAAATAAAATACTAAAAATTATTCTTGCCTATTTTTTTACTTTTTTTAAACTGTGTCTATGAGAAAATTTAAAATTACATTTGTGGCCTGTATTATATTTGATTGGACAGCATGGATCTATAACATATTAATGACATCAAACAAATGAACTTACAAATGAACAGAAGAAACAAAACCAACTTATTCATAATCCATACTCTGGATACTATGAAGAAAAGAAAAAAAAATTCTGAGTAAGGCTTAAATTAAAACAAAACCAACTACAACACAAGAACACACACACACAGGCTCGGTGCCTGTGGCTCAATCGGCTAAGGCGCCAGCCACGTACACCTAAGGTGGCGGGTTCGAATCCCCAGCCCGGGCCCACCAAACAACAATGATGGCTGTAACCAAAAAATGGCCGGGTGTTGTGGCGGGTGCCTGTGGTCCCAGCTACTTGGGAGGCGGAGGCAGGAGACTCGCTTGAGCCCAGGAGTTGGAGGTTGCTATGAACTGTGATGCCATGGCACTCTATCCAGGGGGATAGCTTGAAGCTCCGCCTCAAAAAAGAAAAAAGAACACACACACAAGTAAATGTTTTAAAATAACTAGAAAGGCTCGGCACCTGTAGCTCAAGCAGCTAAGGTGCCAGCCACATACACCAGAGCTGGCAGGTTCAAGTCCAGCCCGGGCCTGCCAAACAACAATGACAACTATAACCAAAAAACAGCCAGGTGCCTGTAG
Source organism: Galagoides demidoff (assembly GCA_963574575.1). Classification (NCBI taxonomy): domain Eukaryota; kingdom Metazoa; phylum Chordata; class Mammalia; order Primates; family Galagidae; genus Galagoides; species Galagoides demidoff. Next base: position 9,711 of record CAUYQV010157909.1, on the reverse strand, counting down.
TTTCAGCTACTTGGAAGGCTGAGGCAAGAGAATCACTTAAGCCCAGGAGTTTGAGGTTACTATGAATTGTGATGCCATGGCACTCCACCCAGGGCAACAGCTTGAGGCTGTCTCAAAAAAATTAATTAATTAATAAAAATAAAATAAAATAAGTAGAAAAAGTGTCAAAGGAATAGAAAAATAGACAAAGCTTTATGCAAAAGAATTCAGAATTCTAAATGCAGAATTGTATCAATTTCAGGAAAAAAACTAATACTTGTAAGAACTAATAACTGTAAAACTAACAAAAAACTGAAATAAAATCTATAAATGAGTGAGTAGAGTCAAGCTCTGTCACCATGGCTAGAGTGCAATGGAGTCATCATAGCCCACTGTAACCTCCATCCAACTCCTGGGTTCAAGGAATCCTCCTGCCTCAGCCTCCCCAATAGTGGAGACTACAGGCACATGCCACCACACTTGACTAATTTTTTCTATTAGTAATTTCTGGTAGAGACAAGGTCTCCTCTCCCTCTTGCTGAGGCTAGTTTCCAACTCCTGAGCGATCCCCCACCTCAGCCTCCCAGTAGTACTAGGATTAAAAGCATGAGGCACTGTATCCAGTTATATTAAGGAGTTCTGAGAAAAGATATTTACTGACATACAAAATGGTCAATGTGCAGAAATGCTGCATCTTCACTTCCCATATATAAGTTTGCTTTTTTTTTTTAGACAGAGCCTCAAGTTATCCCCCTAGGTAGAGTGCTGTGGCATCACAGCTCACAGCAAGCTCCAACTCCTGGGCTCAAGCGAGTCTCCTGCCTCAGCCTCTCAAGTAGCTGGGACCACAGGTGCCCGCCACAGCACCCAGCTATTTTTTGGTTGCAGCCATCACTGTTGTTTCGGTGGGTTCAGGCTGGATTCGAACCCGCCACCTTAGGTGTATGTGGCTGGCGCCTTAGCCACTTGAGCCACAGGCACCGAGCCCCCATATATACGTTTATGTACCTGTATATGTATATACTCTATACTTGGCCCTCAGAATTTCAAATGGTAGGTTTTTCTCAAAAGGGAACCAACCTAAATTAGACTAAATGACAAGGTATACATACAGTACTAGGAAAGAAATAGTGAAAGTATGTCTTGTTTTCATAAACTTGGCACTGAACAAAGAAAAAAAACCCTCATAATTTTGTGCATAAGGATTAGTATAGTGATTCTTTTTTTTTTTTTAAGACAGGAGTCTCAAGCTGTCCCCCTGGGTAGAGTGCCGTGTCATCACAGCTCACAGCACCTCCAACTTCTGGGCTCAAGCGAGTCTCCTGCCTCAGCCCCCCAAGTAGCTAGGACCACAGGCGCCCACCACAGGTGTATGTGGCTGGCACCCTAGCCACTCGAGCCGCAGGTGCTGAGCCAGTATAGTGATTTTTTTTTTTTGAGACAGAGCCTCAAGCTGTCCCCCTGGGTAGAGTGCCATGGCTTCACTGCTTACAGCAACCTCCAACTCCTGGGTTCAAGCAAGTCTCGTGCCTCAGCCTCCCAAGTAGCTGGGACCACAGGTGCCCGCCACAATGCCTGGCTATTTTTTGGTTGCAGCCATTATTGTTGTTTGGCAGTCTGGGCTGGATTCGAACCCACCACCTTAGGTGTATGTGGCTGGTGCCTTAGCCACTTGAGCCACAGGCGCCAAGCCCAGTATAGTGATTCTTAATGTAATGTCCAGGAACAGTTGGGGACCTAGACCCCTAAAAGAGATCCCCAAGGTCAAAATCATCTTAAAAGTTATTTTTAAATGTTATTTGTCTTTTTCACTTTCATTCTGTTTTGTAGAGGTTTTTGTCTGATATGAAACAGACTGAATGAAACCTATGAGAAGCCCAGTCTTTCATTAAGCCAGATATTATAAAGAGATTTGTAAAAATGTAAAACAATACTACCCTTACTCACCAAGTTTTTTTTTTTTTTTTGAGACAGAGCCTCAAGCTGTCACCCTGGGTAGAGTGCCATGGCATCACAGCTCACAGCAACCTCCAACTCTTGGCTTAAGCGATTCTCTTGCCTTAGCCTCCCGAGTAGCTGGGACTACAGGAGCCTGCCACAATGCCCAGCTATTTTTTTTTTGGTTGTAGTTTTCATCATTTGGCAGGCCCGAGCCAGATTTGAACCCGCCAGCTCTGGTGTGTGTGGCTGGTACCTTACGGGCTTGAGCTACAGGTGCCAAGCCTCTCACCAAGTTCTTAATTGTTTTGGAAAAGTTATTTTTCATTAAAAAAATTTATTTAGGCTTGGCGTCTGTGGCTCAAGCAGCTAAGGCGCCAGCCACATGCACCTAAGGTGGCGGGTTCGAATCCAGCCCAGACCCGCCAAACAACAATAATGGCTGCAACCAAAAAATGGCTGGGCATTGTGGCGGGCACCTGTGGTCCCAGCTACTTGGGAGGCTGAGGCAGGAGACTTGCTTGAGCCCAGGAGTTGGAGGTTGCTGTGAGCAGTGAAGCTATGGCACTCTACCCAGGGTGACTGATTGAGGCTCTGTCTCAAAAAAAAAAAAAAAAAAACAAACATGCATGACTATCAAGCCTCTCACATAAAATCTATAGCTTAAACTTTTATAGTATGAAATAGCATTCCGGAAAAGAAATAAAAATTATTAATCCTACACATAGATTATGAGGGTGAGCTAGAGATCATCTGGGTATGAATTAGGTCCTTTCAAATGTAGCATTTAGTATGGGAGTAGGGAGACTTCCTAATTCCTATGAGCTCTCTGCAAACTTTCTCTTTACAGTTATGAATTTTTAATATTCATTCTGGAGTCTCAAGTTTTCATATTTTAAACAAAGCTTTATTCCTGATTTCTTTGTTTTCACATTTTGAAAAATTCTGAATATCACCTGATCAGATTTGCAAGAATAAATACAGTTTATTATCATTGTCTGTGATTAAAAATTGAAAAGTTTGCTGTGTCTTTGTTTCCCCTACATGTTCAGAGCCAAAATATTAAATTCCTTAAAGAATTTCTGCTACTGGGGAGTACACCTGGACTGAAGTTTTATGGAGAATTACAAAGAGTGCCAGCTGAGCTGCTGAATAAGACTCCAAGGACACCTAATTGATTCAAAAGGAAAGAACAAAGGCAAGGCTAATTTTCTCTAATCGAGAAATGGTGAGATACCATTCAAAAAAGAAGAAAAGAAAATGAGAAAGATTCCTGGCATGGCCTCGGGGAGTATCCTGGAAATGTGAGACCTCATCTGGGCTCAAAATTTGCATTCTGTGGCCATAGAATTTAGTTCTGATAAGCGACATGAAGTAAGACACAAAAATAGCTTTAACAGAGTATCTTTCTGTTTGGCCTTTTAAGAATCTAGGCTACTGTCATTAGCTTGGGTGCCTATGTGTCACAGGGTGGAAAAGAGGGCAACAGAAATAACTCTGTGATGCATTAGGGTTTGTCAGCCTTGCTGCTCTTCAAAAAAGGTAGTGACATCTTTGCATAGCGCTCTTCTACTCATCACCTGTGGAAATGGTGTCTCTAATAGAGGACATCTGAAAAGGAGATATCCAATTACAAAACCCAAAAGAATGGATCACAAGAACATATACTTTCGGTTTTCTGCAGTCATTCCCTAAGCCTTGCTAATAACTAAAATATTGCTTTAGCTTTCTTTATTAACATGTTCGGTCACCAGTATCCATACACATCTCTCCTTGCCCTAAACACATCTGTTTAAATTGCCTAGAAATGTCCTAGCCTGTTGCTTAAGGTTCTCCATTATATAATGGAGGCAGAGAGCAGAAACATTAATAGAAAGAATATCAATTGAAAATATATTAACCAAAACTATGAAAAATATTAAAGTATTCCAAGTGACTGCTTTTTATATTGGTCATTTTGTTACTCCTTGAGTAACTGTTGATTTAAATGTATCTGTTCCTTTTGTGAAATTTTCACAATTTGCAGTCATTCATTCTTTTTTTGTTGTTTTGGTGGACAGATATTCATTAAGCACTTACTATCTGCCAGGTACTGTATAGATTGATTTCTGCCTTCATAGACTTTTGGCAGAGGTTATGACTATTAATCTATTGTTCACATAAATGTAAATATGTAGCTGATAGTTGTGAAGATAACAGGAGCACACTGAGAACTTTTGCCTAATACGATGGTCGTATCCAAATGTCTTCAAATTAGAGGAAGCATAGAAGTTAACTAATGAAATGTACTTATAAATTTAGAAAACATCACTTGAAACCTTGTCATTAATAAAGATCACTCCAGTTTAGAAAGAAAACATGTTAGAGATGCACTGACGAGATAAAATGATCTTAAAATTTCTTTTTTTCCCCCCACCCCCCCATCTTAAAATTTCTTATGTAATTTGTACTTTATTACTCACTACATGACAATGTTACTTAGTTATTTAAAATATTTATTTCATTTTAATTCAGGGATATTTTTTCTACTTGTATAAATTCTGTATTCACTTAAATATATGTATAAACATGCAAACATGTATAAACATACACATAAACCTTTATGGAAACATTTTGTGATCATTTTGGCAAAATTTGATGACATATTTCATGTTCAGAAATGAATTTGTGGCAAATAGAATGTGCGACCTTCATTTAGATTCAGTTTAAATTTTGCTTTAATTGTAAAACAGTGTACAGAGGATAATATTAATGGTAAAATTTCATTTGCCAATTATGTGGAACATTTTATTATAGTATCTGAAATCATTAATGACTTCAGCTATTGTACTTTACCTTTCATCTACAAACACACATTTCACTGCTACCTTAATGTCTATGAAGATTGAAAGTAAGTTTGAACTTTATGCTCTTTTTCAATATGTAGGTTCTTTCTGTGTCCGTTTTTACATTGTGTGGATATACTAGATGTGAATTATTAGCAGACACTGAGTTGTAAATTATTTTATGCTCCAGGCAAATTTGAAATCAAATAATTTTAATCATTCAACAGTTTTTTTTAATAATTCATCCTTATTTTTGTAAATTTATTGAGTTGTTTTATTTGTACGTTTGATTTTTTTTTGAATTATAACCAATTTGACTTTTCCTTTACCATCTTCATCTATGATAAGTATTTAAAGCTTATCTAATGTCACCTAGACCACAGGGACCTTTCCAGATGCTATATTTGAAAATAATTTGCCTTTCTTATAAACCCCATTATGTTATAATTTCTAGCTTACTTTACTTGACTTTGTAATCTTTATATTTATTGTTTATATCCCATTAAAAGATAAAGTATTTCAAATTTGAACTCTGATATTAAATGGAGAGTTTTGTACCAAATGTTGAACACATATTTACATTAAGCTGCAGTCTAAAATTCTATGCAGTCTGTAGTTTATTGTCAGCTTCTAAAGAAATCAATAAAATATAAAGTAAATCTAAAATAATAAAATAAAAGTACAAAAATGTCTTCTGCTGACACTAGAGAGAGATTGTTTCTGAGTATTGACATACGAAAATATTCAATAAGATAAAAGTTATACAGGTCTTTTAAATTAAACAAATGCCATAAAGCAAGCATAAAGACAAAGAAATGAGCCTGCACTTTTGGAAAAGGAAAATGCTACCTTGATAAAATTGAAGCCTGAGTAACGAAAGACAGCTGGAGTTTGAGGGGGTCCCATGTCTTCTGTATGCAGAGTGCACTGCATTTATCCTAGAGGGACACTACAGTGAGAATGCAATATAGAAAGGGTATGGCTGAGTCACATTCTCAGCTGTTCATGTCATGAGCCAAAATTAAAGAGATTATTAAGTACCAAGGAATATTTTTCTAAAGATGTGTAAGTGGGGGGGGGGGGAGCTTCACTATCCTCATAGTTTTAAGAGTTGCCAGAAATTTCTCAGGGTTAACTCTGTGAGTGTATGTTTGTGTGTGTTTGTATATTTGTGATCAGATGGGTTGTTTTAAGTAAAAGTAGTAAAAAACCCCCACAAAATACAGGAACATATTGTTGTTATAGTTAAAATATTTATACACTGATTTAGAACATAAACAAGATAAAAATTTGCAAAGACACCATCGTGTTTCTACTGATTACAGATTATTCTTTTATATTAATAAATCTCTTCTATGTAATATTTTAATGAAAAATAAAATTATGTGAATAAAATAATAACAAATCAGTTGCTTACCTATAACATTTGTATTTTACAACTGTTGCTAGAGAAAGGTAATATTGTCAATAGAATCTTTTACTAAAAAATTTTAAAAGATCAAATATTGTTAAAGGATAAATACTATCACACACATGGTAAATCTAGATATTCTAAATGTACCAGATTATTTATTAGTTAAAGAAGTGACTATAGGGCAGTACCTATGGCTCACAGGAGTAGGGCACTGGCCCCATATGCCAGGGGTGGTGGGTTCAAACCCAGCCCTGGCCAAAAACTGCAAAAAAAAAAAAAACAAAAAAAACCTACTACTTGGGAAACAAAGCTTATTAATTAGGGCAAGAGATGTGGTGAGTAAAGCAAAGACAACCTGAGTTTAGAAGTACAAGAAATAAATAAGTTAATCAATATTGAAACAAGGCCAATACATTTGAAGAGTTATTGTGCTTCAATCAGGTACTATTGGAATCTAACAAAAACTAATCCAGTTGAACTAGCTCAAAGCGCTAGTTTTAACTATGAGAGGCTTGTAAATGCCTCCCCTTACAGCTAAATTTGTCAAGTTAACTCTTAAAGATGAACTATCCCTATCTAATGGGTACTGATTACACAACATGTGAATGACTATTAAGCATTTTAAGAACAGACACTCAAACCAGTAGATCTTAAACTAAGATATAAGACATTGTGATAGTTAGCAGATATGTCCTTGAATTAATCAAGTTTACTCTGAGGATTTTTAAATTGGTAATTAATATTTAAATAATAATTTAATCTTACAATATAATAAACAATTTATATTACCATATTTTAAATATCACCCGAATGCACTGAATCTACTTGTTTCAGGTTTTAGGATCTCTCTGTCCACAATCATGTATGGGGAACTTTTAAAACTTTTTAATATAATGTTTGTCACATTGAGCTAGTCCTAGAAATCTAGGTGGGTAGATTGCCTGAGCTGAAGAGTTTGAGACCAGTCTGAGCAAAAGCGAGATTCCATGTCTACTAAAAATAAAAAGAACTGGCCAGGTGTTTTGGTGAGCACCTGTAATCCCAGCTAATAGGGAGACTGAAGCAAGAGGATGACCTGAGCCAAAGAGTTCAAGGTTGCTGTGAGCTAGCATGCCATGGCACTGTATCCAGGGCAACAAAGTGAGACTCTGTCACAAACAAACAAACAAAAATATATATCTATAGAGAGAGAGAGACAGAGAGAGTTTTGGAAGTAACCACTCTAGTTTAATAAACTACTAGTTGGACCAAAAAATAGTTTAGTCAAGGACTTCACCATCTTGATTCCAAAATTTATATGACAAATCAACAGTTATTAAGACATTGTGGTACCAGCATAAGGACAGATGTATAGGTCAATGGGATCCAACTGAGAATCCTTTGAGAATCCTGCAATAAACTCTTAAACTATGGTCACTGGATTTTCAACAAGGGTGCAGAGACCATTCAGTGGGAAAATAACTATCTTTGAAGAAAGCATTTGGATAAATTATTATGACTAAGGATTTGGCAACGGTTTCTAAGATATGACACAATAACTATAAGCTACCAAACTAAATATTAATATAAATAGGACTTCACCAAGTCCTATTGGTGAACTGGACATTGAAATTGAAAATGTTTTTCATTTCAAATGTTTCATTTCAAAATGTTTTTCATTTTCATTCAAAAGGTTAGAATGAATGTATATACACAGAAGATGCCAGAAAAATATATACATTTTTAAGAAAGGAAAAAGCTATTAATATTTTAATACTCAATATATCCAATAAAAAAGATGAATTCAAGTAACATTTGAGCATCTCTTAAAATTATAAAAGTTAAACATGACTTGAGTATTACAATTTTAATACAGATTTTTTTCTTTCTCAAAATATATATACATATCTTCTATATGTTTATATACAGGGTGAACATAAAGTTTATTTGTAATTTACTATGTTAAACTATTTTAAATTACACACAAAATTTTTTTATGGACTAAAATCTTGATTTAAAAGATATATTTTTCAGATGGATAAAAAAATGAAGACTCAAATTTATGATATCTAGAAGACACAAAATTGAAATACAAAGAAAACACATATAGGTTCATAGTCAAAGGGTGGGAAAAGGTATACAATAGGAGATAGAAGCAAGTTGGTGTGGCTACATTAATAAGGGTAGACTTATTTTCCAGAAATAAAGAGGGACATTTCACAATGATAAAAGGTTCAATTCATCAGGAAGATTTAGTAATCCTAAATGTAAATGCATCTAATAGAGAAGTAAAATGTGCCAAAACTAAAGGGGAAATTAGAAAAATGCCTGATTATCTCGCAAGACTTTAAATAACTCTAAGTAACTTATAGAGCAAATAAATAAAAAATTAGAAAGGATAACAAGCTTTGAGCAACACAACCAACAACTTTATCTAATTGACATTTATAGGACAATCCACCCTACGATAGGAGAATAAGCATTCTTTTCAAGTGTGCAGGGAATATTCATCAAGGTGGATCATAATCTGGGTCATAAAATAACTCTCAATACTTACTCCCCCCCATTTTTTAATTAAATCATAGCTGTGTACATTAATACAATTATGGTGTACAATAGCTGGTTTTATATACAATTTGAAATACTGTCATCAAACTGGTTAAGATAGCCTTCACCACATTTTCTTAGTTATTGTTTTAAGGCGTTTATATTCTACATTTAGTAGATTTAACATGTACCCTTGTACCGCACCATAGGTGTGGTCCCACCAAATACCCTCCCTCCACTTGTTCTCCACCCCTCTTTTCCTCCCCCACCTCTTTCCCCTTCATCTTGGGCTGTAGTTGGGTTATAACTTTCATATGGAAGTGTGGGTCTTTATAAATTGGTTTCATAGTAGGACTGAGTATATTGGATACTTTTTTCTTCCATTTTTGAGATACTTTGCTAGGAAGAATATGTTCTAGCTCCAACCATGTAAACATAAAAGATGTAAAGTCTCCATCTTTTTAAAAGCTGCATAATATTCCATGGTGTACACATACCACAATTTATTGATCCATTCATGGGTCAATGGGCACTTGGGCTTCTTCCAGGACTTAGCAATTATGAATTGGGCTGCAATAAACATTCTGGTGCAATATTTTTGTTATAAAGTGATTCTTGGTTTTCTGGGTATATGCCTAGTAGAGGAATTACAGGATCAAATGGCAGGTCTATTTTGAGATCCTTAAGTGATCTGCAAACATCTTTCCAAAAGGAACCTATTAGTTTGCATTCCCACCAGCAGTGTAAAAGTGTTCCCTTTTCTCCACATCCACGCCAACATGTCTGGTTTTGGGATTTTGTGATGTGGGCGAATCTTACTGGAGTTAGATGACATCTCAAAGTGGTTTTGATTTGCATTTCTCTGATGATTAAGGATGATGAGCATTTTTTTCATTTGTCTGTAGTTCTTACACCTGTCTTCTTCAGAGAAGTTTCTCTTCAAGTACCTTGCCCACACTGAGATGGTGTCACTTTTCTTTTCTTGCTAATACATTTGAGTTCTCTGTGGATTCTGGTTATTAAACCTTT
>CAUYQV010157906.1:0-11273 GCA_963574575.1 Galagoides demidoff | reverse complement strand
GAGACCCCGCAGAGTGGTCCCCGCACCTTCCCACACACAGAGACCTGTGTATTTGTTCCTCTGCATGTAACATATTTTTCTCCTCTGACTGTTTTTACAACTCTTTTTGTTATGGCTGCTTTTGGAGCATCTGATTATGATGTGTGTTGGTGTAATCTGCATGCTTCCCTCACCTGGCCATTGCTGAGCTTCTTGGATCTTGCATTTATCACACACATTAGAAACATTTGGGCTATTATTACTTCAAACATTCTTCAGGCTCAACTCCTTCCAGGACTTCCATTATGCATAGATCAGGTCACCTGAATTTGTCTTATAGCACACTGATGCTCTTTTCTCTTTGTAGAAGTCTTTCGTCTCTCTGTGTTTTGTTTCTGGTAGTATATGGGGCTGTGTCTTCATGCTCACTAACTCTGCTTCCTCAGTTTCGCCAGTATGGTAATCCCATCAAGGCATTTTTAATCTCATACATGTATTTTCATCCTTAGACGTTTTATTGGACTGTATGTGTGTGTGTGTTTATCCTTATCTTTTGAGCATTTGGAATACAGTCATAATAATCAGCTTTTTAAATTATTTGTAGAGACAGAGTCTGCTCTGTTGCCCTGGCTGTTGTGTAGTGGCGTCTTCACAGCTCTCTGCAACGTCAGCTCCTGGGCACAGCGAGCCCCCATCACAGCCTCCAGAGCGGCTGGGACTGCAGGCCTGTGTCACCACACTTGGCTGATTTTGTCTGTCTTTAGTAGAGATGGGGGGTCTCGTTTTTATTCAGCATAGTAATTGTTTCAATGTCCTTATTTTGAAGTTCTAACACCTGAGTTAGCTCTGAGTTATTTTCAACTGGTTGACTGATTTTCTGTTTATCGTATTTTTTGATTAAGTGCTTGTTGATTTATTGAATGCCAGAAATTATGCCTTTTGGGGTGTTGTACTTGTAGATGTGCTTGTAGTCCTGTAAATATTCATGAATTTGTTTGGGGTTGTAATTGAGTCACTTGGAAACTGTTCACTCATTTTGGTTCTTGTTTTTAAGATTTGTTGTGCAGCTTCAAAGCAGAGCTCAGTCTAGAGCTGAGTTTCCCCAGACCCTAAACGGGGTCTCGGCAGATGCTCAGTCACAGTTGTTTAATTAATAAGATAATTGGTGAATGTAAAAAATGTAAAAGAGATGACTACATGGTCAAATGGCACAGCCAAGGCGAGAGGCATCCCTGTGATAACCACGCCCACTGGGGGGGCATCCTGGTGATGACCACACCTGGTGGGAGGGGCACTCCGGTGACAGCCACGCCCACTGAGGGGCGTGTACCCTGGTGATGACCACGCCCAGTGGGAGGGGCACTCTAGCGACAATCACGCCCACTGAGGGGTGTGTGCCCTGGTGATGACCACGCCCACTGGGGGGGGCATCCTGGTGATGACCACGCCCAGTGGGAGGGGCACCCTGGTGGTAACCACACCCACCGGGGATAGGGTATGTGAGTCCCACAGAGGCAATAAAAGCCACATGAGGTCCCCTGTTAAATACCTGTGACCTGGGTCAGGTTTTGGGACCCTCAACTGTGCAGACAGGACGATGGTGTCTCTGCCCAGAATCAGAACTCCACTGAACCTCCATCTCCCCCTTGCCTCACCTAAAATCTCCTCTTGTCACCCCCCCCAGGGGTGAAGAGGCTCACAGCGCTGTGACTTCCATCTTTCCTCTGCCAGTGAGAGGAACATTTGCATGTGCTTAGCGGATGATGTGTTTTTCTTTTGATATTTGCTTATTGGCATCATTTTACCATTTTTCTCTGGAGAGAGGGACTTCATGTTTTCTTCTGATTTCGAGGAACATATTTTAGTAAACCTTAAATGTTGTGACCTATGTGTTACAAACATACATCCGCATTTATTATTTGCCTTCAAGTTATATATATGTATGAATAGATTCTCATGCACTGAATTTTTGTGTTACAGAGAAGCTTTAGTCTGCTCGAGAGTCAAAGTCATCTATGTTTTCTCCTTAAGACTTTTGCCTTTGGCTCTTGCTTAGAAAACTGTTTTTCCAATGCTAAGCTTCTATAAAATGATATTTTTTGAACTTTCAATATTTTATGTTTTGTATAAACTGTGCATTTTAAATCCATCTGGAATTTATTTTGCTGTGGAGATAGGCAATGCACTTTATTGTTTTATGAATGCTGTGGTTTCAGTGTAATTCAGAGAGTAACCTGTTTGTCGTCCACTAATAGGGAATACCACCTTCATCACAGGCTACGTTCTTTTTTCACGTGATTCTTGAGCCTCTACTAGACTGTTTTCTGCTGGTCCACTGCACACACATGCTCTCTCTATTTCTTATACAAGTGGTATACTCTTTGCTTAATATAGAACCATTAGATAGAGAAACTCTTCTTGTTTATCTATCATTTTGTGTTTTAAGAAAAAACTTTCAAATCAAAGATAAATTCTATAACATTCTACTTGGATTTTCATTGGAATTTTTTTTTTAACCACTTAATTTAGGGAGGTTGGACATCTTTAAGCTCTGTCATTTGGGAATATATTTCTTTCCATTTCTTTCCATCCATCAAATCTTACTTCAGGTCCCCTCTTTGGTATCTGTCGGGAATCTTTCTTGTTAGTTTATGTCAACATATTTTATTTCTTTTCTTGCTGTTATGAGTGGAGATTTTTTTAGACAACCTTTTTTGTTATATAAGAAAGCTACCAGTTTGGGATACTGGCATATTTTGTATATTATATATACATAATTATATTATTACTCCTAATAATTATTTTATGTTTTTTAAAGTAGACAATCCTAACTTCTAGAAATGGTGATAGTTTTGTTTTCTCCTTTCTGATCTATCAAAACCTTAGATGTTACAATATTTGGACAGGGCCTTAGGGCCATTTTGTCCCGTTTTACCCCCACTCTCCCACCCCCTCAGTGTCTAAAGCCCAGTGTGGTGCTGGAGGGCGAGTTCAGTGGCTGCTCAGAGCTTAAGACCTGTTGCTACCGAGTTTGGGGCAAACTGCCACAAGGTCGGCCTCCCTGGGCAAGAGCCCAGCTGTGCCGCTGACTGACTAGGGGAGCCAAGAACAGCTTCATTTCAGAGTCAGGTTGTTCCCCCATGAAATGACCAAATTCCACTTTGTAGCAATGTATTTAATCCATTATTATTTTGATGTGGCTTTCACTAGTCCCTATAATGACAGGGGATGACTCATTCATTCATTCATTCACTCAGTGACCACATGCTCTGTGTCTGCCTGGTCCTAACTCTGAGAACTCACCAATGGGAAAAATAGGCAAAAATCTGTAACTCATTTAACAGAATGTTGGACTAGGGGCAATACAATGCAGGGAGAATAAAAAAAAAATCAAAGTAGAGGGAAAGCAAAGTCCAGGGAGAAGAGCCTTGAGTCTCGCACTGAAATCGAGGCTGAGCTGCATCTGGGCCTGTGCTGAGCTCCCTGGCCACGAAGGCAAAAGAGGAAACAAGATGGACCCAGGGCAAGAGCATGAGACCTGGTTCTCTCATTTTCTTTCTTTTGATGGCCATACCGATTCCCAAAAGGAATTTGAGTCTATAAAGGAGACAAGCAGGTTATTTTGGCCAGATCCTGTAGGTGCCCAAGTGCTGTGCCAGGGCAGCAAACTTGGGCAGACGTGGGCCCAGACGTCCTGGAGCCAGGGCCATCTTCTGTTAGTTTGGTTTTTGTTTTAATATAAAGTGACTTTGCTTAAACCACATTGTATTTTTTTTTTTTTTGCAGTTTTTTGCTGGGGCCGGGTTTGAACCCACCACCTCCAGTATATGGGGCCGGTGCCCTACTCCTTTGAGCCACAGGTGCCACCTAAACCACACCGTATTTTTGAGCTTTGGTGTTTCTATAAAAATGGAATAAGAATTTCTGCCTTAAATTTCTGCTTTATTTAGTGAATTATTATATTTGAAAGTACTTCTTAAGTTGTCAAGTGTTAGAGAAATGAGGATGATAGGAATTATATTATTTTTATCGTCAAAGTGGGGCCAGTGGATCTGACAAGAGTTTGGAGGTCTGGAGGCACCTGGGTTGTGGGTAGATGTGCACAGAGGCAGCAGGGACGATGGAGGGCCTGGGGCTCTAGTTAGCTTCTCCAGCAGCCAGACCCGGACAGGCTTTTCATTCCTGCCAGAGGCCCAGGAGCAGGCAGAGGAGCGGAAACTGAAGGGGGACCTGAGAGGACACCTGAGGGGTCACCAGGGACTGCTGGGTGCCACACAGCATAGGGAACCGACGGAATGCTCCAGTGTGACATTGGAGCCACTTCACCCTGGTCTGCGCCCAGCATGGCAGGGACAGCTGTCTCTCCATCCCTGTATCTCTGAGACTCTCATCTCTGCATCTCTGAGTCTCTCATCTCTGAGTCTCTACATCTCTGCATCTCTGCATCTCAGTGTCTCTGCATTGGCTGTTGGGACTCCTGAGAAGATGTGGGGCAGGACAGGAGTCTGGGCTCAGCTGGGCTGGTGACCTGCAGTCTCGTGGCTGTGTCCCTGAGTGGCTGTCCCTAAGACAGCATTTGGCGAGTGAGCTGTCCCAGCTCAGAGCTGACTGCAGTATCTCCTGTGGCTTCCTGAGTCAGTGGCCTGATGACAGCCTAACCCCATCTGACCCCCGAGGTGGCTTCCCCACCCTCCATATGCTATATTCTCTTCTGGCAGCTCAGATCAGGGCCATGAGCCATGTACTACCACTTCTGTTCCTGAAGCCTGTCCTTCCCGCCATCCTACTTGGGGGACTCTCAGACTGACCCATAACCAATCAAGAGACTTCACCTTTAATTGGTGAGGCTCCTAACCTTTACACTCCATGGAAAGATGCTGAGATGCTTTTGTCTAGCGGAACAGATAACCTTATAGTTATGCCTATGAACCAGTTATAACAGGTACCTTTAAAGCATTTAGTGTACCAAAGTATACTGCTTGAAAGTAATTGAAATTAATGTGTAGAAACTGAGATATATATATATGTATATATATATATATACACATATATATACACACACACACACATACACACATATGCATGTGTATATATATCTACATGTCTATATCTGTATCTGTATATATCTATATCTATATTTATATCTCTATCTATCAAATTTCGACTCCTCTGGGCTTCCTGTGAGCAGCAGCATGGGGCATGACCCAGGCCTGACTCCTCATCAGAAGGAGAACCAGCCTGAGGCTGGACCACGCTTTTCCCTATCACCCCATAAACCTCCCAGGACAGGCAGGCATGCTCTGCAGGGTGACGTGAGTCCATGGTGCCCGGCTGCTTTGGGTGCCCTCTCCTGGGCACTAGCTGGAGTCCAGTCTCCTGGCTGTGTCTTGGTTAGGTATTTCATGAAATGAGAGACCCCTGGGACTGGAGACCCCTTATGGGACCTTCTGCACCCCATGTTAACTGCATGGACACCCGGGGGAAGGAAGGCTAGCAAGTAACCCAGTGGGAAACCCAGGCCCTGCAGGTGCTGACCCATCACTGAATCAGCTTAGCTCAGCGTGCTGTGTCCTGGTAGTAGAGAGTGGGGTGCTGAGGCCCTCACTAGGGACCCTGTCACTTGTAACCTCTTTCCAAGGCTTGGGCTTTGGAGGGCTGCTTTCAGCTTTGTGGTCCTGTGTGGTGCTGGCCCAGTGTCCTGGGACCTATTACTTTTCCCACCATGCTGAGACTTTTCAGGACAGCTAAAGGGGTGGGCTGGGGTGGCAGTGGGATAAGAAACATCTCAAGAATCCACGGACGAGGCCCAGAGCTGCATTCGTGAAACACAAAATGAGACTCCCGTGACAGTTGACCTGAACCCCAACCCCTAAGTTTGATAGCGAACAGCCATAAACTTTTGGGGCATTTCTAGACAAGCTAAGGAGCCTCTGGGCTCTTCTTCCTCATCCTCAGCTGGAGGCGCAGGGCCTGGGAAGCAGATCTAACCAGATGGATTTTGTTTTTCTATCAGAGCAGTTCAACTGGGTTCTGCTGCAGGCACGGCGCCCTGTATGACAGATAGCCCTGCTCCCAGACTTGGGAAAAATCTCTCATTGACTCTTTCATCTTTCAGAAACAAATTATTAGTGGAGATTTGTTCCTGGATGTGAGAGCGGTGTCCAGGAAGCGTTTGGGGTGATGCCTGAGGCTCCTCCAATAACATGCAGGGAAGGCTCCATCTGGGTCACCCTCAAAGTCTCCTAGGGGAGGGGCTGGCCAAGTGCAGGTGGGCTGGAGCCCCACGTCCTGCAGGAGAAAGAGTGTGGCTGTAGAGGGGGAGGGGAGCTGCAGTTGAATTCCAGTCGCAGGGTGCACACTGGAAGCCTGCGTCACTGTCATCCTGGGGCCGGGTGTCCCATCCAAGCTCAGTGCACTCACCGGAGCTCATGGCCTGGAGCTCAGCCAGCCCACTCGTGGTGGGGGAAGGAGAGACTGAGTGCAAGTCTGACGATTAAGTTGGAGAACTCGTTCCAGGAAAAGTGCTACACAGGATTTGTTCTTGAACTTGATTATCAGACCTCGTATGAGGACGGCTCTGATGGCCATTCCAGAATTAGAGTTCCACAATTGCTTTGAAGGTGGAGAAGGTGCTGGCATTAGTGCACAGCCTCCCCGGGGAGTAGTTCAAAGGTGGTTGTAGTGAAATGCAGCAGTGAGGGATGTTGCACCGTTTCTGGAGTAAGTCTGTGAACTTCACTGTCAGCCCTCCTAGATGAGTAAGTGGCGAGGGTGTGCACCTGTAGGGAAGATGCCTAACTTCCCTGAGCTTCAGTTTCCTTATTCTTAAAACAAACATTTTGTTTCCCATCCATGTCCAAGGATAAAGGGTCACCACAAACACCCCACATGGCCCAGTCCAGCACGCACACACGGATTGCCCCTGCTCCAGAACATGTTCAAGACAGTTTTAGGAAGATTTGGAAGGTTGTGGAATGTGTCGGAAGCTCCCAATACCATTTGGACAGGTTCCCGGTGGAGCTGCTCTGAGGGCACTGCTGTTGGCCTGCCTGCCTGGAAAATGGGGGGCACACCTGCTTGCTGGGGAGCTGTGGTGATCAGAGAGGACAGGCAGGGCCTCCAGACGGGGTTTGCTGCTGGGGTTGCTCAGGTTAACTTTGCCC
Source organism: Galagoides demidoff (assembly GCA_963574575.1). NCBI lineage: Eukaryota > Metazoa > Chordata > Mammalia > Primates > Galagidae > Galagoides > Galagoides demidoff. The sequence continues at coordinate 4,131 of CAUYQV010157906.1, read as the reverse complement.
CTCCTGGCATTCCAGGAGGATGGAAATGACAATAGGCACTGTGCTCATCTGGCGCCTGTAATCACCTCCCTGCTGCTCCCTGCAAGGAGGAAGCACTGCCCAGACACGGAGGCACCTGCAGGTCCTGTGTGGCACCTGAAGGGGGTCTTTGCCATGGGGGAGGCCCTGCGATGTGTCTGCAGCAGAGACTCCTTGGGCCAGATCCTGCAATGCAAGTATTTATCAAACTGGCTATTCCTTGGGGTCCAATGTTGCTTTTCACATCCTCTTCCAGACTGGCACCTATACCTAGAGGTTTGTGAGTCACAGTAGACAGGACCCAGGGCTTTCCCTGGGGCCCTCAGAGCCTGGACGAACTGTCAGCAAAGTTCGAGGGGCTCCCAGATGACATCTCTAAGGGACCATCTGCAGGCAGAGAGAGAGAGAGAGAATAAACACACAGGGCCCTGTGTCTCCAGGAAAGGATAACCTTTTCTGAGCATGAATGGTAATTGGCTAACCCTAGGTGAACACCAGGCTCTCTGCATTGGAAATAAATCCCATGGTTACCATCTGTGCAGGTGTGATCTCAGCCATGTGGCCTGAACCACGTGTGTCCCTCACACCTGTGAGCTTACGCTGGTGGCAGTTGAAGAGGGCTGCTGGGAGATTGCCACCTCCTCTCTGCCTGCCCCCAAGAGGCGGAGGGAAATGGACCAGAGACTGTCACCTGAGGTGTCACCTCCAGGTCCCTGGGCTACCTGGAGGCCCGAGTGCAGACTGAAGGTTGGGCCTGGGCTGCGAAGATCTTCATTTAAATGTAGATTTTGACTTTCTGCTCCTGTCTAGTTTGGAATACTAACGAGAGCAAGTGCTTGGATAATTTAGAATGCAGCACATTTGCAGATCTGACATTTTATTTCTCTCTGTCTCTCTCTCTTTTTTTTTTTGGTTGGGAGAATTTTCTTTTCTCCTTCTGTAATATTGAAAGTCTAAAGTGAAAGTCAAATTGCCCCTCTCTGAAATGTAACATCTCATGACTTCAGTGGGAGGGATTAGAGGGGCTAGATCCCAAGACGTGTCCCCAGGTCTAAGGATTCCATAGGCCTTCCTGCCTGGGACCAAGGACGCCCACAGGACGCTGCTGGGCAACTTAGGGGACTTCCCTGAGCAGTGTGTGGGTTGAGCCCACCTGTTTAAGAGTGACTGTGAAACCACGCAGGATGCACAGAATATGGGGAAGAAAGTACCCTTGTATTTAACAAAAAGAATAAAATGTTAAAAGGGAAAATGACTAGCCAACCCCTGTGCCGGGGGGACCAGTCCCCATGCCTCCAACACCCTCCTTCCTGATCTTGCTCTGTTTGGGGAGAAGGATCAGACACGTTTCTCGTTTTCTCTATGTGGTGACTCTTCCACTCTTAGAACTGGTTAAAGGCTCGCCTAGATGTCTATTTTCTTTTTCTTTTTTTGAAACAGAGTCTTATTCTTTTGCTCTCAGTAGAGTGCCATGGCATCACAGCCCACAACAGCCTCAACCTCTTGGGCTCAAGTGAGTCCCTTCCCTCAGCCTCCTGAGTAGCTGGGACTACAGGTGCCCGCCACAACACTCGGCTATTTTTTAGAGACAGGGTCTCGCTCTTGTTCAGGTTGGTCTTGAACTTGTGCTCTCAGCTGATCCACCTGCCTTAGCCTCCCAGAGTGTTGGGATTACAGGTGAGAGCCACTGCACCCGGCCCCTAGATGTCTATTTCTAATGATTTTGGTGCCTTTAACTCTTTAATTGATTTGGACGACATCTTGGAGTGTGGTGTGAAGCCAGAGTCTAACTAAAGTTTACTCTGAAGACCAGTTTTCCCAGCACTCTCTGTGGACCAGCCCCCCTTCCTCGCAGCCCCGTGATCACGATTGGAGTCTTGCCCTGTTCTTCTGGATCCTCCTTTTCTTGCATCAAAAGTTCACCCGTGTTCATCGCAGCTTTGTGATACGGTGTGGTCTCTGGCAGGACAAATTCTTCCTTATTATTCTTCATTGACACATTTAAATATACTGTTAAATGCTCCTATCTTCCAAATAAACTGAGAAGTGATTTTATCACATTTTAAGAACAATCTTTATGGGGTTTTTGATTGGAATGACATTTAACATTCAAATTAATTTAGAAAAATAATATTCAATATTTTCCTCTTATTCCACAAAAGTACTTTGCTCCATTTATTCAAACTACCTTTGATTCCTTTCCATGTGGCTGTGCTCCTCTTCCCTCTCACTCAGGGACCGCATGGCTCACGGCTCTTTGCCACACACCTGTTTCCCGGGTCTTCATCTAACTTCACTGGGTACCTGACATAGCCAAGGACAAAAAAAGAGGCTCAGACAGATTCATCCAAAAGAGGAGGCAGGTCCTGTGCAGCTGAGACAGCCGGAGAGGGTGGGCTTCACACTGGCAGGGCCAGCTGGCCAGCGCTGACTGTGGAAGGGGACAGAGTGACCTTGGCCTACATCAGCGGCTCTCAACCTGTCGGTCACGACCCCTTTGGGGGGTCAAACGACCCTTTCACAGGGGTCGCCTAAAACCATCACATACGCCCCATACAAATACAGGTGTATGAAAATAATTTTATGATTGGGGGTCACCACAACATGAGGAACTATATTAAAAGGTCGAGGCATTAGGAAGGTTGAGAACCACTGGGCCACATCATCCAGTAGCAGGTGCTTCCCCCATGTTCCTTGGCTGGTGCTTGTGGGCTGACACCTGAGGGCTGGCATGGCAGGATGAGGCCAGTTGGACCGAACCAGTCAGAACCACCCTGGGGTCTGGGTCTGTGGCTGGTCCCCTCCCAGACAGGGTGTCTTTATGGTGGGGAGGGCTGCTCCCCTAAGGGACATCTGCTTACTCTCAGGATCAGGGGGAGAACATGGATTTTGAAGGGAACTGACAAGTGTCCAGGGGACTTAATATGATGACAGATCAGGGAGGACACAGTACAGGCAGCCCCCGAGTTACAAATGTACAACTCACACTTACAAGTAGAGGCTGTCACTCTGAGCCCCCAAGTTAAAAACGTACAAATCACACTTACAAGCAGAGGCTGTCACTCTGAGCTCCCAAGTTACAAACGTCCCGCTGACCTTTGGCCCGCACTTACAAACAGAGGCTATTATAGGTAATAGGTTGCTATATCTGTTCAGACTCACGTATGAATTGAACTTAAGAACAAACCTATAAAACTTATCTTATTTGTAACCTGGGGGCTGCCTGCTGTGGGAGCTGGGAAGAAACCACCCCAAATCCATGCATGGAAACCTCACCCTCAGTGGGCAGGATTTGGAGGTGGAGCCACAGTGAGCAGGGTGTCTGTTAGGGACCAGGAAGCAGGCGTCACCAGCACCTGGACCTGCCCAGCTTCCCCTGAGCTGCCAGGGTTGGGCTGTGATAGGTGGACGCATGGTGGCCCCCAGCTACCTGTCTAATTTGATGCAGTGGGCTGGTGAACGAAGATGTCCAGGGGCTGCTGTGGCGTATATGACCATGGAGGTCAGAGGGCAGCTGAGGGAACAGCAGTGAGGACCCATGGAAGCCTGAGTCTCCCTCCGGCCATCCCACTTTGGTCAGTGCCTGGCTGACAGCAGGGCCTGCCCTCGCCACAGAGCCATGTCCAGGGGGGCAGCTGCAACCTGGGCCCTGACAGGTCAGGCATCTCACTCAGTGGCTTAGGGTGCAGCCCCAATTGTGTTAGGAGGATGACCTGCGATTGTGTTAGGATGACAATACCTTCTTTCTTGTTCGTTAATCACTTCATCTGACAAAACTTTGTCCTCCTGGGAGAGGGGCAATGCAGGGGGTCTGGGTGGGAGTGGCATCCTCAGGTGACAGGCTAGAGTGAAAGTCGCACATGCCATTGTCAAACAGCAGCCTGGTCACTGCACTGATGGCCTGAGGAGCACAAGCTGGGCAGAACCAGGATGTGGCTCCTGCCCCTGGGGGTCATCCAGGTCACACCTGCTGGGGCCCTCTGGGCAGTGCCCTGGGTGAGGGAAGAGCCAGACTGGTCTGGGGTCCAGGAGTCTCCTAGCCAGGGAACCACTGGCTTGACAAGGTCATTCTGTCACTCCTAAGCCACATAGCATTCCACCATGACTTGTAGG
>CAUYQV010157905.1:0-14344 GCA_963574575.1 Galagoides demidoff | reverse complement strand
GAGCCTCAAGCTATCCCCCTGGGTAGAGTGTCATGGCATCACAGCTCATAGCAACCTCCAACTCCTGGGCTCAAGCCAGTCTCCTGCCTCTGCCTCCCAAGTAGCTGGGACCACAGGCGCCTGCCACAACGCCCGGCCATTTTTTGGTTGCAGCCGTCATTGTTGTTTGGCGGGCCCAGGCTGGGGATTTGAACCCGCCACCTTAGGTGTACGTGGCTGGCGCCCTAGCCGATTGAGCCACAGGCGCCGAGCCGCATATACTTCTTATAAAAATATTTAGGCCAAGAAACATTTTGTGGCTTTTGTAAGCTCTCAATTAGCTCCTACATTAACTCTATTGGCAGGCAGATTGGACCTTAATCCTAAGTGTAGTAGTTCAATATATTCTTTGATTGAGTCTATTTCTTTGCATGCACATGCGCACTCGGGCACACACACACAGACACACACACCCCATCAGACTGCCCAAATGAAAAAGGAAGATGGGGGTGGCACCTGTGGCTCAAAGGAGTAGGGCACCGGCCCCACATGTCAGAGGTGGCGGGTTCAAATCCAGCCCCAGCCAAAAAACTGCATAAAAAAAAAAAAAAAGGAAGATGGGAAGATTTTAAGAGGAGCCCTGAGGATAATTCAATTTGTCAAAATTAGATGGCCTAAGGACTCAAAATTCCAGCACTTTCCTCTAGACACAGTGCCCCAAGGCCATTCCCAGCTGGATAATTTGTTTCAGTTATGCTCCCCACACAAAAGTTATGAGTCATATAACACTGTAAAATGTCAAATAGTCAACTTGCAATCAACACAGCTTAGCTCTTGACATAAGAATTCCAGAGTTTCTGACCACGCCTTTTGCCTTTTCCCTTTTACATTTAAGTCTCAGATCTGTTCCACAGGAAAATGTGGCATTCAAAACAAAGAAGGGCAAAGAAAGTAGACAGCTTGAAATGAAGGATACCCTTGAAATACCAAAACTAGGATTATTTTTTCCAGGATTTCTAAACTCTTTTCTCTAGGTGTCAGAAAAGAAAACTGTCCTTCTCCATAGCTGCATTAGTCATTCAGAAAAAAGTCCCTCCCTCATAATGGAGAGATGCTGGTAACACAAAGGAAAAGGTAAGGAGCTCTGCTTGGTGGCTGAAAACAAAGACGAATAAAGTCCACACAAACCAAGCCTACATACAACAGAGTACCTAGAAATGAATAAAGGGATAAAACATATACATGAAAGTGAGGAGCAAAAATAGCCAGTCAGGGTTTCCTTCAGCATATTATCCTCAAATTCTATGTAGAATTCCTCTATAATTACTTCCACCCTGTAGCAGCTCAAAAATTCTATCAGTGATCCTTCAGCCCAAAAAGCCAAGACCAGCCCCCATCTTAAACAGGGGGAAAAAAATCAATAAAAAAGTCTCATGGTCAGTAGTTTCAAGACAGGTTAACAGAAAAACAAACACTGTTTTTCACCTAGTCAGGGGTCCTCAAACTTTTTAAACAGGGGGCCAGTTCACTGTCCCTCAGACCGTTGGAGGGCCGGACTGCGGCCCCCTGGACGAGTTGGCTCCTAAGCAGGACAGGCAGTGGCAGCAAAAAAACCCAGTGGGCCGGATAAATGTCCTACACGGGCTGCATATGGCCCATAGTTTGAGGATGCCTGAGTCCTAAATGGTATAGTTTAGGGGTGGCTTAGGGTTTGGAAGACAGGGATGTTGGGGAGGCCTCTAAATATTCTCAAGCCAGAGCTAGGCACAGTGGCTCATACTTATAATCTTAGCACTCTGAGAGGCCGAGGCGGGTGGATTACCTGAGCTCACAGGTTTGAGGCCAGCCTGAGCCAGAGCGAGACCTCATCTCTAAAAAATAGCTCAGTGTTGTGGTGGGTGCCTGTAGTCCCAGCTACTCAGGAGGCTCAGACAAGTGAATTACTTGAGCCCAGGAGTTTGAGGTTGCTGTGAGCCATGACATCACAGCACTCTGCTAAAGATGACAAAGTGAAACTCTGTTTGAGAAAAAAAAAAAAAAGATTCTTGGGGGTGGTGCCCGTGGCTTAGCGAGCAGGGCACTGGCCCTATATACCAAGGGTGGCGGGTTCCAACCTGGCCCTGGTCAAACTGCAACAAAAAAAAAAAAGAGAGAGAAGAAAATAAAAGATTCTCAAGCCAACCAGTGGTGCTATGGTGCTGCTGTTCCTTCTATCCCACAAGACCTTAACATTGTTCCCAGGTAAGACACAGATTACAACAGCTAGAACTGCTCCATAGCACGTGCTCCTAAGTTGTCCCTATGGTCTCATCTCTCAACCAAAAACATGGGAGTATAGAAACTGGCAGCTCGAAACATCTTACTTCAGCTTTTCACATATTTTTACCTGTAATTAGTTTACTTAATAAGCTATATAAATTTTAACCACTTTTCCCCAGTCAATTCATATCAACACAATCAATAAAAATATTTACACCAAGAAACACGTTGTGGCTTTTGTAAGCTCTCGATTAGCTCCTATGCAAGCTCTATTGGTTCCTACTTGAAGAAAATCAAGTTCAAATTCTGTTTAAATGCTGAGACTCTGGCTGGCCACTGAGGCTCATGCCTGTAATCCTAGCACTTTGAGAGGCCAAGTTGGGAGGATCGTTTGAGTTCAGTAATTGAAGAGCAGCCTCAGCAAGAGTCAGACCCCGTCTCTACTAAAGATAGAAAAATTAGCCAGGCATCATGGAAGGCACCTGTAATCCCAGCTACTCGAGAAGGCAGGAGAGGATGGCTTGAACCCAGAAGTTTGAGGTTGCTGGGAGCTAGGCTGATGCCATGGCACTCTACCCAGGGGCAGTGCCTGTGGCTCAAAGGATTAGGGCACTGGCCCCACATGCTATAGGTGGTGGGTTCAAACCCAGCCCTGGCCAAAAACTGCCCCCCCCAATTAAATAAATAAAAAATAAAATAAACTCACGCCTTTAATCCTAGTACTCTGGTAGGCTGAGGCAGGTAGATTGCCTGAGCTCATGGGTTTGAGACTAGCCTGAGCAAGAGCAAGACTCTGTCTCAGAAAAAAATAAAAAATAAAATAAAATAAATTAAAAACAAAAAAGGAAATGCTGAGATTCATGATAAAAAGGAAAGGTAGCAGGTAAAAAGGACCCAAGTAGCAAAGGCAGAAGAAAGGAAGGACATTGGCTAAACCTTATCACCCCAAATCCTAACTCTTCTCAAGCAATAAGAGATTAGGCCTCATTTTCTTCAGGGAGCATCTCTGCCTCTTTAGATTACAGTCTGCACAATTCCATTCTCAGCACTTCTCTTGATGCACCACTGCAACATCCCCTCTTGGGAGTGTAAACTACATTTCCCCCATTCCAGGCTAAGCTGAGCATGCCACTTCACTTTCTGGCAGCAAACAGACCTGAAACCCCTCCACCATCCCACCCTACCACACACTTCAAACTGTCTCATTTGGCTAAACACTGAGGGTTCTAAAAAGCTTCATGATGAAGCTCTTGTCAAAGCCAGGTTAAATCTCCAACAATAAGAATACATCTTTCTTGTACACAAGCAATACTGTTTTGAATGCAACTGGGACAAAATCCAGGGTTTACCAACAGTAGAGTCCCCATCCCATTAGCCACTGAGATGGCTCTGAAAGGACATCAAGGAAGTACTAAAAGAATGACTGGTGAAGACCTTATTTGTCTGTATATGACTTGAGGTCCAATCTACGCATTCACATTTAGAGCCCATAAAATGGTTTTTAGCCAATCTTATCAAAAGGCCAAGCAACAGCTAAGTCCTATACTTAATAAGAACTGAATTTTAGCTTCTTCCAACCACTGGTATAAGCATAAAGTGCCACAGTAATTGGGCACACAAAGATCTTCTGCCTTAGTTTTCAGAACTTATCTTCTGAATTGCTTCTGTTAAAGGAGCTGTGGATTATAAATGATGCCATGGGTACAGGTTCACTTACAGCCAATTAGTAAGTGCTTGCATAGTTAATTCTGTCAGTCTTACTCCTACTCAGAAATACATTTGGCCCCAAGGGGCGCAACCACCCACAGAGCTAGCTCTTTTGCACATCTTTTTACCCTCTAGCACACAGAAATAGAGGGTTACATCCAGAAAACATCCAGAGAAAGAGAAAAGGTACTTTCTCTGAAATGCTGTCTAGAAAACCAGGGTCCATATTCTTATTTGGATGTCATTTCTAAATTCATTTCTCTCTGCATAACACAAATAGTGATCACATAAAGTAACATTATTTACAGATTCCAGGCATTAGAATGTGCACCTCTTTGGCAAATCATTATTCTAGCTACTGTACCATCCAAAACCATCATGTTCAATCAAGCCATCAACTGAAAACAGAGAGCAGCCTAGTGGCCCAGACCAGATGAACTACACACTGGACCCACAAAATTGTGAGAAAAAATAAATGCTGTTTTAAACCACTACATTTTAAGGTAGTCTGTTCAGCAGTAAAAGTTGACTGACACAAATAACAGTAAAGGCTACACCATTTCTAAGGGCTATATAACCTTCAACCCAGTAACATCCATCTTTTCCTTCTCTGCTCTAGTGCAATGAGCATGCCTAAGAGGTCACTGGCAGTTTTCTCTTCTCTGAATCATAAAACAGAATAATTAAATTTGTTTTATTTCTTCTTCTAGTCCAGATCTAGAGATTATTGCTGACATTTAACCAAAGTCAGTCTTATTATCTCACTAGAGCCAGAGAGGAACTTTTTAGTCCACGACTACAGAATTCATACATAAATATAAACATATAAATGTGTATGTTGTATGTGTGTATGCTGGATGTCTCAAAGAAAGATTTGAAAGAAGGACTATCTTTTGATAGAGTGAAAGCTGCTGATGGAAGAAGAAAACTTCACTGTCACCCAACCATCTCTCTGCTATGCATAACGATCATTGAGGGGTACGATTTCTAAAGAGGGGTCTCTATACCTTCATTAGCCAAATACAGTTTCCCAGATGGGCTCCCCTCCCCCAAATCTGCTGATACTTAAAGGTCTGGAAAACTTCAGAGGAAGGAAAATGCCAATAGCAAGCTAATGTCTTGTTGGTTCTTTTGGCTGACTTCCCTGTGCCTGGGTCTTGACTATTAATTGAATGCTATTCGGATTCCATCTCAAAAACAAATGAGGATGGAGACCAGAGGCCTGCCTTCCCCAGACTGATAAGAGCAGCACAGTGCAATTATACCCAAACAGCTTTGTTTTGGAATGTAATCACGGCCCCAGCCTCCTTCCCAATGGGATGGCAACAGTGTAATTACCTCTTGAGGATTCATGTTTGGGAATATAATTCTTCTACAGGGCTTCCTTTCTAGGGGAAAGGAGTTGCAACAAGAATATAACACAATCTGCAGCCCCCTCCCCAGTTGTAGTCTTGTGAGCTAACAAATTACCTCTTTTTCTCTTAAACACGGATTTAGATTTCAGCCTGTTTTTCTACCAACAAAAAAATCACCAACACCCTGTAATGGTTTCTGTTTGAAAAGTCCCAATTTAGAACTGGATTGCCTTAGTTCCAATTCCCACTTTGTCAAGTGCCAGCTGTGGTTTTGGGCAAATTTCTCCAACTCTCTTTAGCCTCAGTTTCCTCATCTGTAAAAACAAGTATTAATAACATATTTCTGGGATGTTGTAATGACTAAGTAAATTAATATGTGAGAAGTCCTCAGCAGAGTACTTGGTATACAATAAATGTTCTTAGGGGTATTTGTCTTGTATTGTTTAGCACATTTGAAATATACGGAAATATCATATCCATAGCCACCACATTTTGCAAGTATGATCTAAGACTTGTGGCCAAATCTGAGCTTGAGTTACTAAATTCTGTTTTTCTATAACTCTTTTGCCAGTTCAGTATGAAGGACAATGTTTGGGATAATTTTAAATGCAACTATAGAATTGTGACAGTCTCAGAGCTATTTGCCTGGGTGAAAAAACACTCTAAGTAGTTACTGTGGATATTTCCATGTCATTCCTTTCATTGATGTTATTAGTCCAAGAGAAACCATAATATTTAAGAGAAAGTTGTGAAATCTTGCTGTGGGGAAAATCAGCAAATATTGTAAAAGCAGCCATTGGCAATATGTCAATATGGAGATTCTGGAGAAGATTCACCTGTCTAGCCAGTTCTACTCATAAAAATAAGTATTTTTCTCATATATTTACTGTACATTCCTCTTCCTTATATAGAACCCTTATTCCCACAGGAACTTCAACAAGTACCTTCTGTCCAGCTTTCCCTCTATTCCTTTGTATACCAGACAAGTTAAATTCTCTGTTTTAGGACAGAATATTTTTGGCTTCTCCTTTATCAGCCATGAGCCACAGAGTAAAAATCATGAGTCTGTTTGCCAGGAATCTCCTGAAGATGGTAGGAAGCCCCATAGCTTGAGAGAGTAAGAAGATGGGACCCTCCTTCATGGAATACAGCTGGAGTGAGCTGGGCTTATGATAAACTCAGGTATTAACCTCAATAGCCCCATAGCACAGAAACTACCTTTACAGAATGGAGTAAGTGGTTACAGAATGAATGTCTAGCTCTGAGGTGACATTCGACAACTGGCCAAAAGAAACACCCCCAGGGAGTCTCAACAACACTCCAAAAGGTCCTTAGTCACCTAGCTGCAGAAGTCTCTTTCAGTATCATGGCTTATACCTAGATATCAAAGCTAGCTCTTCCAGCTAAGTGACAAAAGGACCCAAGGGAAGAGCTGGCATTGTGGATCAGCAGGTGATAAAGAAAGGAATTAACACCCACAGATTGGCTCCATTTTGGTGGAAAGGGTGAGGGGTGCTATCTGCCAGCTCCCATGGCATTTCCAGCCAGGCTAGAATCAATGAGGCTGCTTGGGGATTGGAAAAGAAAAATAGAAAAGCTAATGTGAGCTCTGGGTCTTAGAAAGAAGAAGGAGGTGAGGTTGGCAAGGGTTATTAGCTTCCAGCATTCACATAGTTCACTTAGGTAAAACCTCATGCAATAGATGAGACAGAAAAATGGATTATTCCAAGTCTTTCTAGGGTTTGTAGAGGATCTCTAATTCTAAAGAAAGTTTGAGGCCAGGTGTGGTGGCTCACGCCTGTAATCCTAGCACTCTGGGAGGCCGAGGTGGGTGGATCTCTTGAGCTCACAGGTTTAAGACCAGCCTGAGCAAGAGCAAGTCCCCCATCTCTAAAAGTAGCAAGGCACTGTGCCAGGCACCTATAGTCCTAGCTACTGGGGAGGCTGAGAAAAGAGAATTGCTTGAGCCCAAGTATTTGAGGTTGCTGTGAGCTACGATGCCAAGGCACTCTACAGAGGGCGACAAGTGAGATTCTTGTCTCCAAAAAATAAAAAGAAAGAAAGAGAGAAAGTAAGTTAGTTAGTTAGTTAGTTGATTGTCCTCCACTGGAAAATATGGGCTTTGATCTCACTCACTGGGCCTTTTCTTTCCCTATATCTCCTCTCCAGATTTCTAGAACATTGCATCATTTGTTCTGAGGGGTTGTAAAACATGTCAAAGCACATACCAATCATAAGTGAAGAGGGAAGTAAAAGGATTCTGGTATTATAGTGGGTCATTGCAGATTAGAGGGTATCTTTAGCTGGCACCTTCAAAATGAGGAGTAATTCTAAGGAGCATGAAACCACAGGACTGAATAAGCTCTGAGATCACTCTAAGTCTAGGGAAGCCCCAGAGCACAGAGAACGTAAAGTAAAAGTAAATAGTAGGGTCTCAATCCAGAGGCACTGACAGTAAGATTTCTTTCTTTTTTTTTTTTTGTTTAAGACAGAGTCTCATTCTGTTGTCCTGGGTAGAATGCTGTGGCCTCATAGGTCACAGCGACATCAAACTACTGGGCTCAAACAATCCTCCTGCTTCAGTCTCCTGAATAGCCGGGACTACAGGTTCCTGCCACAAGGCCCCGTGAGTGAGTTTTTCTATTTTTAGTAGAGACAGGATCTTGCTCTTGCTCAGGCTGTTCTGGAACTCCTGAACTCAAGTAATCCATCCCCCTTGTCCTTCCAGAGTGCTAGGATTACACATGTGAGCCACTGTACATGGCCAACATTAAGATTTTTTGTTAAGCGAAGGAAGGTGAACAGATGTGAAATTAGTTACAAGGTTGGAAGAGAAGTTATAGGTCAATTTCTCCTGGGAATGAAATGCCTAACAGAGGTGACAAGAGTCTTCTATTTTCTGCTGCAGACATGCTGTACAGTTCTCCGGATTCTCAAAGCCAGCTGTTTGTTTACACTTTTGCTTTAGCATTCAGTGTAATACCTACTATACTACAGCTGTTAATGAGCATAATGCTACTCAGTAGATGGCAAGTATATAAAGAGCAAAGATCATGTCTTGTTCATCTGGGTACTATTGTAACTAATGCTGTACCATGTAACAACAGAAGTGCAATAAATCCTTACTGAGTCAAAATAGCTAATACGCTAGCTGAGCACTTTGTAGGTAATTACAAATTAATTCATTTTTCCTCATTACTAATAGCTCTAGACTAAGAATTACATACCAGGGGCTCACAATCACAGGCATATCTTTAGTTCCTGGTGTGTACAACCCTGAATGTGGTGCCGAGCCATCTCTTCCCAGGCCTCTGCCTATGTTCCTAGCTTACTGAGTTAATCTAGAGCAGTAGCGGTCAAGTTTTATAGTACACTAGGGTCACCTGAAAGACTTTTTAAAATACAAATTCTTGGGTCCCACAACCAGAGATTCTGATTCAGTGGGTCTGGAGAAGAGTCTAAGATTTTGAATTTGTGACAAATTCCTAGTTGATGCTGATGCAATATCGTCCAGAAGCTACAATTTGAGAATCCCACGTTGCCATGCTATATGGCAGTGCTTTTCAACGGGTGTCCCATGGTACACAGGCAAGCTATGAGAGGATCTTATGTGTGCCACGAGGACTTTTCAAGATCATTAATTAAATTATTTTCAAAAGAAGTTCAAAGTATAATAAGTATATTCCTTTTTGACTCTTTTTTTTTTGATCCCTATAAATTAAGCAAGCTGTGGAAAGTTTAACTATAGATTCAAGTGTGCCATCAGATAAAAAAGGTTGAAAAACACTGGTATACACTAACAAGTACTTGGTCTGCAGAGTAGATGCTTCTTTCTTTCTTTCTTTTTTATTTGTTGCCCTTGGCACAGTGCCATGGCTTCATAATTCACAGCAACCTCAAACTCCTGATTTCAACAGATCCTCTTGCATCATTTTTTCATTTTTAGTAGAAATGGGGTCTCATTTTTGCTCAGGCATGACCTCAAATGATCCACTCAGTCTCTCAGAGTGTTAGGACTGGTGAGCCACAGTGCCTGGCCAAGATGCTTATTTCATCAGCACAGGAACTGGTGCAGACAGAAGAGTTTTCAAATGCAAACATCTTGATTCCTTTAGCTTCAGGCAAAAGCTGATACACTGGATTGTGAAGCTATCAACACAGGGACCCTCGGGTTAGCATCTGCTGCTGGCCTAGACCACAAGCTCCTAGTCTTCTCAACTCAATGACCATAAGAAAAGGGAGCAAGCCCTGCTTAGGACCCAACAAGAGCTCTCTACTGGGGAGGAAGGCAGAAGCATAGTAAAGATCAGTAAGGTTATATCAGGGAGGAGACTGGCATAATTTTAACTCACACTGACCTCAAACATTTATAATAGAAATGATATAAATAGAATGATAATAGCCAATATCTACTAACACTTATTTTGTGCCAAACAACATTATTCTAAATGTTTCACATATATTAACTCATTTAATCTTCAATATAATTCTATAAGCTAACTACTATTCTATTCTTACAGATGAAGAAACTGAGGCCCAAAAAGGTAAAATAAATTACCCAAGATTACACTGCTAGGAAGTAGCAGAACGAATATTTGAACGTAAAAGAGTTTGGGTCTAAAGCCCCACCTCTTGAACATTTTGGCCCACTGCCTCTTGGGAAGACTATACCATACAAATGACAGCTGTCTTTCCTGTGCCACACTCACTCATGCTCATAGCCGCACTCAAAAGTACACAGTGCCTTCAAATGAGGACACATTCAGAACTTCTTCAAACTGCACTGAGAGACATTAAGTCTGTAGTCCAAATCCATAGCTGTACCTGTCTTAGCTAATCTATCAGAATTGGCAAATAAAGTGCCAGAGCTAGACTGCAAACTCCCTGGGGGTAAAACATTCAATTCTCTGGTAATGGTGCCCTGGAAAATGCTAAGCATTTAAAAAGTGCTATATACAAGGTTGGGGCCTGTAGCTCAGGGGCTAGGGTACCAGCCACATACACTGGAACTGTTGGGTTCGAACCTAGCCCGGGACTGCCAAACAACAATGACAACTACAACCAAAAAATAGCTGGGTGGTGTGGTGGGCACCTGTGTCCCAGCTATTTGGGAGGCTGAGGCAAGAAAATTGCTTAAGTCCAAGACTCTAAGGTTGCTGTGAGCTGTCATGCCACAGCATTCTACCAAGGACAACATAGTGAAACTCTGTCTTTAAAAAAAAAAAAAAAGCTATGGCTCGGCACCTGTGGCTCAATCGGCTAAGGCGCCAGCCACGTACACCTAAGGTGGCGGGTTCAAATCCCCAGCCCGGGCCCGCCAAACAACAATAATGGCTGCAACCAAAAAATGGCCGGGCGTTGTGGCGGGTGCCTGTGGTCCCAGCTACTTGAGAGGCGGAGGCAGGAGACTCGCTTGAGCCCAGGAGTTGGAGGTTGCTGTGAGCTGTGATGCCATGGCACTCTACCCAGGGGGAATAGCTTGAGGCTCCCTCTCAAAAAAAAAAAAAGGCTATGTAAAGGGTGGCACCTGTGGCTCAGTGAGTGGGGCTACCAAGGGTGGCGGGTTCAGACCCGACCCTGGCAAAACTGCACCAAAAAAAAAAAAAAGCTGGGCATTGTGGTGAGCGCCTATAATCCCAGCTACTCAGGAGGCTGAGGCAAGAGAATCATACAAGCCCAACAGCTGGAGGTTGCTGTGAGCTGTGATGTCATAGCACTCTACCGAGGGTGACAAAGTGAGACTGTCTCTTAAAAAAAAAAAAGCTATATAAAAAGTGACAATACAGGCTCAGCACCCATAGCACAGTGGTTCCGGCACCAGCAATATACATCGAGGCTGGTGGGTTCAAACTCAGCTCGGGCCAGCTTTAAAAAAAAAAAAAGAAAAGTAACAGTATAGAAATGGGGTGGGGGGCACTCAGAGCATCAGTGGGGAAAAATCAAGAGGAAATTTCCTGTGGAAAAGAAAGACAGAGGCACAGAAAAACCTAATCACATATAAAAGAAACAAGACAGTACATATACGAGGCCCAATATTTATCACTAGTAAAGACTGATGAAGTACAGCAATTTCAGCTTAGCAGTTGAAACAGATTCTCAATAACCGTAGCTCTCATTATTGGTATGAGGGGATATGATAAAGGTCTGAGGCAGAGAGGACATGAATATTCTAGTGATTGGTGGACACCAAATAAGTAAAAGGCCTTGGGGGCTAGAAAGCAATAGAAAGGCTGGCTATCTGGGAGGAGTACTGCATTTACTTCTCTGTTTCCCAGGCAACCAAGCCAGCACTTTATCCCTTCACTTTCATCACTGGAGCAGAATGAAAGGTAATTGAGTTAATTATTAAAGCAGCACTAGCTAGTACCACCACCACTAATTGTCCATTTATCTGGGGTTTATTCCAACTCAACATCTTAATTGATGTTGAGTTGGAATGTGCCACTCACTTTATTTGCCTGACCACTGAGTACCAGATGGGTACAGAGAAGAAAGATAAAGGGAGATAAAAGAGATAAAGGGTCCAACACTACAATTATTATTCATTTCTGTTCATACTCATTTAATATAATGATGGTGCTCAACTATATTCATAGTTACTCATCTTTCCCAAGATTTGGCAATTCAAATGAAGATCCACTATGTTAAACAATTTGTTGTATTAGACAGCTCTGCTATCAGGTGGGAAAATCAGACTAATTCCTAAAAGTCAGCAAAGTCTGAGGCTTCAGATGTCTACCCACCCCAGGTGCCCAAACTAGACCAGAAAGGCCTCCCCTAAAAGTAATTCCCTAAGGAACCAGGGAAGTGGACGACTAAGAGAGAGAACTGTTTTTGTTTTTTGTTTTTTGTTTTCCTTGAGACAGAATTTCAAGCTGTTGTCCTGGGTAGAGTGTTGTGGTGTCACAGCACACAGCAAC
Source organism: Galagoides demidoff (assembly GCA_963574575.1). Classification (NCBI taxonomy): domain Eukaryota; kingdom Metazoa; phylum Chordata; class Mammalia; order Primates; family Galagidae; genus Galagoides; species Galagoides demidoff. Next base: position 2,124 of record CAUYQV010157905.1, on the reverse strand, counting down.
CTCAAACTCTTAGGCTTAAGTGACTGATTCTCTTGCCTCACCCTCCTAAGTAGTTGGGTCTACCGGTACCTGCCACAATGCCCAGCTATTTTTGTTGTTGTTGTTGCAGTTGTCGTTGTTCTTTAGCTGGCCCGGACCAGGTTCGAACCCACCAGCCTAGGTGTATATGGCCAGTGCCCTAACCACTGAGCAATGGGCGCCGCCCAAGAGAACTGGTACTTTTGAGAGAAAGAGGGAAAAGGACAACCAAAAATGAAATTAACAAGTCAAAGAGAAGTAAGTTCTTGTATAGCTCTATCTTTCCCATACCAGGCAACAAACAAGGATGCCTGAGACCTAACATTATATAAAAATAGTAAATTAACACTATATTGTTAGGTTTGTACTATAAATAGATGTAATATATAAAATTGCCCAAAGAAAGTGGAAGGGAATGGAGTTATAGTGTAACAAAGTTTCTGTACCTTACCAGAATTAAATCTGTATGAACCTGAATAAATTCTGATAAAAAAATGTTCAAAAATAAAGGAATTAAAGTCCTTCAATAAAGGAATTAAAATGGTACATTAGATGATATCCATTTAATATAAATTAATTCAGTAAAGGAGGAGCAGAGGAATAAAAAGACATTAGAAATACAGAAAATAGGGCGGCACCTGTGGCTCAAAGGAGTAGGGTGCCGGCCCCATATACCAGGGTGGCAAGTTCAAACCCAGCCCCAGCCAAAAACTGCAAAAAAAAAAAAAAGAAATACAGAAAATACAAAACTCCAACTATATCAATAACATGAAATGTGATAATACTAAGTAATATAATCAAAAGGCAGAAATTACTGGGCTGCATAAAAACAAGATCTAGCTATACACTTTTTGTAAGATGCACACTTCTGGGTCAAAGATCTAACTAGACTGAAAGTAAAGAAATGGAAAAAGATAGATTATGCTGATTACATCTTTTACCATAAAAGAGCTTGAGTAGCTATACTAGGATAAGAAAAAAATTGACTTTAATAGGATAAAAATATTACTACCAACAGAAGGTATCATTTGGTAGTGATAAAAGAGTTATTTTATTAGGGAGATATATTAATCATAGATATATGTGCACCTAACGACAAAGTCCCAAACTATATGAATAAAAAAGTGACAAGACTGAAAGGAAGACCAGGTACAGTGGCTCACACCTACAATCCTAGCACTATGGGAGGCCAAGGCAGGTGGATCACTTGAACTCAGGGGTTTAAGACCAGCCTGAGCAAGAGAAGACTCCATCTCTACTACTTGCCTGTAGTTCCAGCTACTCCTGAGGCAGAGGCAAGAGGAATATTTGAGCCCAGGAGTTTGAGGTTGCTGAAAGCCATGATAAAACCATTGCACTCCAGCTGACATAAAAGTGAGACTGTCTTAAAAAAAACAAAAACAAAAACTGGGCTTGGCACTCATAGCGCAGTGCTTACAGTGCCAGCCACATACACCAAGGCTGGCGGGTTCGAACCAGCCCAAGCCAGCTAAAACAACAATGACAACTGCAACAACAACAGAAATATTCAGGCGTTGTGGTGGGTGCCTGTAGTCCCAGCTACTTGGGAGGCTGAGGCAAGAGAATCTCTTAAGCCCAAGAGTTGGAGGTTGCTGTGAGCTGTGATGCTACATCACTCTACTGAGGGCAACATGGTCAGACTCTGTCTCAAAAAAAAAAAAAACTGAAGAGAGAAATACAGAATTCAGCAACAATAGCTGGAGATTTCAATATCCTACTCTCAGTGATAGACTGAATGACTAGACAGAAAATCAGAAGGATATACAAAACTTGAACAACACTATCAACCAAGTAGACCAAACTGACACCTACATAACACTCCACCCAACAATAATACATGTTCTTCTTAAGCACACAGATAACATTCTCTGTTAAGCCCATATGCTTAACTTAAGATCCAGTAAAAAAAAAAATTTTTTTTTGAGACAGAGCCTCAAGCTGTCCCCCTGGGTAGAGTGCAGTGGCATCACAGCTCACAGCAACCTCCAACTCCTGGGCTCAAGCGAGTCTCCTGCCTCAGCCTCCCAAGTAGCTGGGACTACAGGCATCCGCCACAACGCCTGGCTACTTTTTGGTTGCAGCCAT
>CAUYQV010157904.1:0-13467 GCA_963574575.1 Galagoides demidoff | reverse complement strand
CTCCTGGGCTCAAGCGAGTCTCCTGCCTCAGCCTCCCAAGTAGCTGGGACCACAGGCGCCCGCCACAACGCCCGGCTATTTTTTGGTTGCAGCCATCATTGTTGTTTGGCGGGCCCGGGCTGGGGATTCGAACCCGTCACCTTGGGTGTACGTGGCTGGCGCCTTAGCCGATTGAGCCACAGGCGCCGAGCCTTTATTTTCATTTTTATATATATAAATATATATATATATATATATATATATATTTTTTTTTTCCATTTTTGGCCGGGGCTGGGTTGAACCTCACTTTGTCATTCTCAGGAGAGTGATGTTATGTCATAGCTCACAGCAACCTCCAACTCCTGGGCTTAGGCAATTCTCTTGCCTCAGCCTCCCAAGTAGCTGGGACCACAGGTGCCCGCCACAACGCCTGGCCATTTTTTGGTTGCAGCCATCATTGTTGTTTGGTGGGCCCGGGCTGGGGATTCGAAACTGCCACCTTAGGTGTATGTGGCTGGCGCCTTAGCCGATTGAGCCACAGGTGCCACCAGAGAGAGAGAGTTCTTATGCTGAGTCCAGAGGTTCACTTGAACCCAGGAATTCAAGTCCAACCTAGGCAAAAAACAAACAAAACAAAACAAGCAAACAAACAAAAAAACCCCACAAATAAACAAACCCAAAAAACAAAAACCCTCCTACTTTCCTCAATCATTTCTCCACCATTTCCCAAGCTCATAGGAAGATGCTATTAAACTTGCAATTGTTAGCTCAGCACCCACAACACAGTGGTTATGGTGCTGGCCACATACACTGAGGCTGGCAGGTTTGAACCTGGCCTGGGCCAGCTAAACAATGACAACTGCAACAAAAAATAGCCGGGGTGTTATGGTGGATGCCTGTAGTCCCAGGTACTTGGGACACTGAGGTTGCTGTGAGCTGTGACACCAGCGCACTCTACCAAGGGTGACAAAGTGAGATGCTGTCTTAAAAAAAACAACTCACATTGGTGGAATTTTTCCCAGTGAAAACTCCAGTAGGAAGGTAATATGCATAGTTAATTTACCTTTCAAGAGAGCGATATCCCAGGCTGGATTTGGCTATTACCAGGGCAGTCTCCTACTGGAGCACATTTCTTGGCAGGCTCTGCTCTTTTTTTCAGCCCCCAACTGCAAAAGGAGAGTGGTTGGTAGCTCTCTTGCTTCCCTACTCCCACACTGAACTCAGAAGCTTCATAAATAGTTAAACTAAAACAAGATCAAGTTTCAGACACTCCATAGTGAGTAAGAAAATGATCCCACTAGATTAAATTGAAGCCTAGATGGGTGGAGGAGTATTTCCACAACTCTGCCAGGGCTGGGGCAGCTACAGTTAAATAGCTCAGGTAATACTTTCATTAGCCAGCTTTTGGGTCTATGAAATGGGTCTCTCTGGATTAGCAGCATTACCTGGGAAGTTGTTAGAAATGTAAAGTTTGGGGCCCCTACCCTGACCTTAATGAATAAGAAACTCTGGGGGTGTTGCATCTGTCTTTGTTTTATAAGAGATGGAATCTCACTATGTTGCTCAGGTTGGAGTGCAGTGGTATGATCATAGCTGGCTATAGCCTCAAACTCAAGCAATCTTCTAGCCTTTGCCTCCTGAGTAGCTGGAACTATAGACAAGTACCACCATGTAGTGTGGCATCTGTGTTTTAACCAACTCCTTTAGTGATTGTGATGTATGCTCAAATTTGAGAACTACTTGTCAACAGGATCACTAAAGCTTCATTATCTTTTCCCCCTTTCCTTAAAAGAATTTACTTGAGACATTTGAATCAAAAGTCAAAACAATTATTTCACTTAGATTAGTCATACATGCTCATAAGTACCTCCAATGCAAAATTTACTATATCCTCAAAGGTTTTATTTGGTTCATTAAAAACATTTCTTTTTTTTTTAGAGACAGTCTCACTTTGTCACCCTGGGTAGAGTGTCATGGTGTCACAGCTCACAGTAACCTCCAGCTCCTGGGCTTAGGCGATTCTCTTGCCTCAGCCTCCCAAGTAGCTGGGACTACAGGCGTCTGCCACAAAGGATGTCTATTTTCTGTTGCAGTCTGGACAGGGCCGGGTTCAAACCCACCACCTTTGGTATATGGGGCAGGAGCCCTACTTGCTGAGCCACAGGTGCCAGCCCACTAAAAACATTTCTGAAAGGGTAGCATAAAAAACGGATTTTTTATTTCAGCCTCTTTTTAAAAACCTGTGACAGGCTTGGTGCCCATAGCTCAGTGAATAGAGCACTGTCCATATACACCAAGGCTGGCGGACTTGAACCTGGCCTGGACCTGCTAAAACAACAATGGCAACTATAACAACAACAAAAAAAATAGGGCGGTGGCAGGTTCAAAACCAAGGGTGGCAGGTTTAAACCTGGCCCCGGCCAACCAATTAAAAAAAAAAATAGCTGGGTATTGTGGCAGGTGCCTGTGGTCTCAGCTGCTTGGGAGGCTGAGGCAAGAGAATTGCCTAAGCCCAGGAGTTGGAGGTTGCTGTGAGCTATGACATAACATCACTCTCCTGAGAATGACAAAGTGAGCGAGACTCTATCTCTAAAAAAAAAAAAAAAATAGCCAGAGGTTGTGGTGGGCACCTATAGTCCCAGCTACTTGGGAGGCTGAGGCAAGAGAATTGCTTAAGCCCAAGAGTTTGAGGTTGCTGTGAGCTGTTACGCCACAGCACTCTACCGAGGGTGACATAATGAGACTCTGTCTCAGAAAAAAAAAACAAAAAAACCCCTACAAACCCCAGCTCAGCACTTGTAGCTCAAGCGGCTAGGGTACCAGCCACATACACCAGAGCTGGAGGTTCGAATCCAACCCGGGCCTGCCAAACAACAGTGACAACTACAACCAAAAAACAGCTGGGCGTTTTGGAGGGTGTCTGTAGTCTCAGCTACTTGGGAGGCTCAGGCAAGAGAATTGCTTAAGCCTAAGAGTTAGAGGTTGCTGGGAGCTGTGACGCTATGGCACTCTACTGAGGGTGACATAGTAAGATTCTGTCTCAAAAAACAAAAACAAACAAAAAAACTTGTAACAGTATCTTCCCTATTATTGAAAAAAAGCACCTATTTACCTATTTCTTTTCAAAGATTATGCTCACTGGCTGGCATTTTACTATATTTATGATTTGTACTAATTTGTCCCATGTAGAATCAAAATCAGGAGAATTTTTATTATTTTTATCTTTATAGATGAGATCTCACTACATTGCTTAGGTTGGCCTTCAACTCCTAGACCCAAGTGATCCTCCCACCTTTGAGCCCAGAGCAGTTGCAGTAGGTATGCAACATTGTGCCCATCTGGGAGAAGTTTTTTTTTTTTTTGCAGTTTTTGGCTGGGGCTGGGTTTGAACCCGCAACCTCCAGTATATGGGGCCGGTGCTGTACTCCTTTGAGGCACTGGTGCCACCCTTGGAGAAATACTTTTTGACCACTCACTATTCTTTGAATAAAATAGAAAGTGGACTGACATAATGTCCTGCTGCATCCAAAGTTACAACTCCATCAGTTTTGATCCCAAGATGTCTTTTTCAGATTGCCTCATATGTCACAAATCATTGTCTAAATGAAAAATATCTTCTTCTGTAACTTGAATTTTTTTTTTTTGAGGCAGAGTCTCACTTTCTCACTTTGTCACCTTGGGTAGAGTACTGTGGTGTCACAGCTGACAGCAACCTCAAACTCTTGGGCTCAAGTGATTCTCTTGCCTCAGCCTCCCGAGTAGCTGGGACTACAGGCGCCCACCACAACACCCAGCTATTTTTTGTTGCAGTTGTCATTGTCCATTTTAGCTGGCCCGGCCAGGTTCAAACCTGCCAGCCTGGGTATATGTGACCAGCACCCCACGCACTGACCTATGGGCCACTTGAATTTTTAATGATAAGCCAAATGAGAAGTTTCTGCTCATTTTTGTTTCTGTATACTGTAAATAAACAAAATTCATATGTACATCTGTGATGTCCACTCCTTAAGGTAAGCAACTGTTAGCAGGTTCAAGGCTAATATTGCCATTTCATATTGTGATTCTGAGTGATGTTGGAAAACAAATTTTCTCAATAGTTTTTTATGTTTTCTCTAAGCAAAATATTTGTTATTAACTTTGTAGGTAGTTGTATAAGCATCTCTGTAACAAAATTTCTTTCTTTTTTTTTTTTTTTAGTTTTTGGCTGGGCCTGGGTTTGAACCCACCACCTCCAGCATATGGGACTGGCACCCCAATCTTTTCAGACACAGGCACTGCCTATAACAAAATTTCTTGATCTCTTTAATCTCTTTTTTTGTGACAGGGCCTCAAGCTATCCCCCTGAGTAGAGTGCCGTGGCATCACAGCTCACAGCAACCTCCAACTCCTGGGCTCAAGTGAGTCTCCTGCCTCTGCCTCCCAAGTAGCTGGGACTACAGGTGCCCGCCACAACGCCCAGCCATTTTTTGGTTGCAGCCATCATTGTTGTTTGGCAGGCCCAGGCTGGGGATTCGAACCCGCCACCTTAGGTGTATGTGGCTGGCGCCTTAGCTGATTGAACCACAGGTGCCGAGCCTCTTTGATCTCTTTTAACTACGAAATTTGTCCATCTCATGCTATAAAATATTATTTTGCATTTATTTTGGAAAAATACATTTTACTTGGCAGAGAAATTATTTTGTTAAAATGTCGAGGCTGGGTGCAGTGTCCCACGCCTGTAATCCTAGCACTCTGGGAGGCTGAGGTTGGCGGATTGCTTGAGCATATGAGTTCAAGACCAGCCTGAGCAAGAGTAAGACCCCCATCTCTACTAAAAACAAAAGAAAAACTAGCTAGGTGACCTGGCAGGTGCCATAGTCCCAGTCACTCAGGAGGCTTAGGCGAGAAGACTGCTCAAGCCCAAGAGTTTGAGGTTGCTGTGAGCTATGACACCCCCAAGCACTCTACTCAGGGTGACAAAACAAAATAAGAGTGTTTTCAAAACTGATGTCTTTCCAAGTCATTGTTTGACAAAATTTCCTAATAGTGAAAGTGCTGGCCCAGTAAAATCCAATTTTTAGATATTCATACTTGTACTTTCTATGTAAATTTTAATTCTTTTCCTGTTTGTGTGAACTTACCACATTTAAACACATAATTCATATTCTATCTCTGCTTTGGAGTCTGGTTTAAAAGTTGGCTACCTTTATTATATAATTTTGAATTGAGGTACTTGTTACTTTTGGTTTTTTTGAGACAATTTCAGTTTGTCCCCCTCAGTAGATTGCCCTGGTGTTACAGCAACCTCAAACTCTTAGCCTCAAGCAATCCTCTGGTCTCAGCCTCTGGAGTAGCTGGGGACTACAGGTGCCAGCTACAATGCCTGGCTATTTTTACAGAGGAGGTCTTGCTGCCCGCCACAATGCCTAGCTATTTTTTTGCTGTAGTTTGGCCGGGCTGGGTTCGAACCCTGGTCCACCCTCGGTTTATGGGGCCGGCGCCCTATTCACTGAGCCACAGGCGCCACCCTCTTCTTTGTTACTTTTTCATAACTACATTTTTTTTTTTTTTTTGCAGTTTTTGGCCGAGGCTGGGTTTGAACCCGCCACCTCCAGCGTATGGGGCCAGCGCCCTACTCCTTTGAGCCACAGGTGCCACCCATAACTACATTTTTTTTTTTTAAGAGACAAGCTCTCACTATTATGCCCAGAATGAGTGGTTGGGATTATAGGAGCACACTACCACACCCAGCCACTACTTATTATGCTTTAAAAAGCACAAAAAGAATATTCCTTTTTAAAACTTTCTTGAGTTTTTTTATTATTTATTTATTTATTTTTTGAGACAGAGCCTCAAGCTATCCCTCCGGGTAGAGTGCTGTGGTATCACAACTCACAGCAACCTCCAACTCCTGGGCTCAAGCGAGTCTCCTGCCTCAGCCTCCCAAGTAGCTGGAACTACAGGCGCCTGTCACAATGACTGGCTATTTTTTGGTTGCAACTGTCATTGTTGTTTTGGTGGGCCTGGGCTGGATTTGAACCCACCACCTTAGGTGTATGTGGCTGGTGCCTTGGCCACTTGAGTCATAGGTGCTGAGCCTTTCTTGAGCTTTTTAAAAGAATTGTGTTTAAGGGTGGCACCTGTGGCTCCGTGGGTAGGGAGCCAGACCCATATACCAAGGATGACAGGTTCAAACTCGGCCCCTGCCAAACTGCAACAATAACAACAAAAATAGCTGGGCATTATTGCAGGCACCTGTAGTCCTAGCTACTCGGGAGGCTGAGTCAAGAGAATCATCTAAGTCCAAGAGCTGGAGGTTGCTGTGAGCTGTGACACCATAGTGCTCTACCAAGGGTGACAAAATAAGACTCTGTCTCTCTAAAAAAAAAAAAAAAAAACAAAAAGAAAGAATAAAAAGAAAAGCTAAGCAGGGACATTGTGGAATAGAATTGCCTGTGTAGATAAGTGCTTGAAAATCGTTTTTGTTAATATGCTAAGTAGTGGTGATCCATAAGAAATAAATTGTCGGGCTCGGCGCCTGTGGCTCAAGTGGCTAAAGCAGCAGCCACGTACACCTAAAGTGGCGGGTTTGAATCCAGCCCCGGCCCGCCAAACAACAATGATGGCTGCAACCGAAAAAAAAAAAATAACCAGGCATTGTGGTGGGCGCCTGTGGTCCCAGCTACTTGGGAGGCTGAGGCAGGAGACTCACTTGAGCCCAGGAGTTGGAGGTTGGTGTGAGCTGTGATGCCACGGCACTCTACCCAGGGCGATAGCTTGAGGCTCTGTCTCAAAAAAAAAAAAAAAAAAAAAAAAAGAAAGAAATTGTTGGCTCAGCACCTGTAGCTCAAGCGGCTAAGGCACCAGCCATATACATGGGAGCTGGCAGGCTCAAATCCAGCCCAGGCCTGCCAGACAACAGTGACAACTACAACTAAATACCAGCTGTGTGTTGTGGTGGGCGCCTGTTGTCCCAGCTACTTGGGAGGCTGAGGCAAGAGAATTGCTTTACTCCCAAGAGTTGGAGGTTGCTGTGAGCTGTGACGTTACAGCACTCTACCCAGGGCAACAGCTTGAGACTGTCTCCCCCCCACCCCCCAAAAGAAAGAAATTGTCAAGGCTGGGCACGGTGGCTGATACCTGTAATCCCAGTACTCTGGTAGGCCAAGGCCAGAGGATCGCCTGAGCTCTCAAGTTGGAGATCAGCCTGAGCAAGAGCCATACCCAATCTCCAAAAATAGCTGGCATTGTGGCTGGTGCCTGTAGTCCCAGCTACTTGGGAGGCTGAGGCAAGAGAATTGCCTAAGCCTGGGAGTTGGAGGTTGCTGTGACAGAGGGTAATAAAGTGAGACTCTTGTCTCTGCAAAAAAAAAAAAATTGTGGTTGAAAAAAAATCCATAACATGAGATGTATCATTTCAACGTATTTCTCCTTAGTGGATGATTTATTATTCTCTTTGGTTTATTAGAAATATAACAAAATGAAAATTTAAAAAAAAATTTATTTTTTCTTTCAATTTCTGCTGGCTTTCACTTTATCTTACTTTGAAGTTTTATTTTATTTTATATTTTTTTATTTTTGAGACGGAGCCTCAAGCTATCCCCCTGGGTAGAGTGCTATGGCATCACAGCTCATAGCAACCTCCAACTCCTGGGCTCAAGCTAGTCTCCTGCCTCCGCCTCCCAAGTAGCTGGGACCACAGGCGCCCACCACAACGCCTGGCCATTTTTTGGTTGCAGCCATCATTGTTGTTTGGCGGGCCGGGCTGGGGATATGAACCCGCCACCTTAGGTGTATGTGGCTGGCGCCTTAGCCGATTGAGCCACAGGCGCCGCGCCATATTTTATTTTATTTTATTTTAACTTCTTCCTCCTTTAGTGATTCTCTTGCCGTCTTGTCCCCCATGTAGCTGGGATTACAGACGCTCCCCACAACGTCCGGCTATTTTTTTTTTTTTTGTAGAGACGGGGTCTCACTCTGGCTCACCCTGCCTCATGCTGGTCTTCCGCTGGTCTCACTCTGCTGAGCCTAGGCGATCCACCGGCCTCGGCCTCCCACAGCGCTGCGACAACAGGTGTGAGCCACCACAGCCGTCCCGGCCAACAAAATGAAATTTTAACAAATGTAAACAAATATATGCAAATTATCTTTTAATGCCTTGGCTGTTAACTAAATGAGACAGTCTCACTATGTCGCCTTCAGTAGAGTAGCATAGCGTCACAGCTCATAGAAACCTCAAACTCTTGGGCTTGAGTGATTCTCTTGCCTCAGCCTCCGAAGTAGCTGGGTCTACAGGCGGCCGGCCACAACGCCCGGCTATTTTTGGTTGCAGTTGTAGTTGTTTAGCTGGCTCGGGCCAGGTCGGTCCTGCAAGCCTTGGTGTATATGGCTGGTACCGTAACCACTGTGCTACCGGCACCGAGCCAGTGTCATCTTTATAATACACATACAATCTCTAAAAATGTGAAGATGCTCAATAGCATAATGGGATTTTTGTTAAAGTTTTAATTAAATTTCTATTAAACAATATGTGAAAGCTACATGAGAAGATAGTACCTTGTAATGTGCTAAAACAGAGGCATGGGTGGAACTGGTTTCCCTGAGTCAGACTCCAATTTGCATCTCACACCACTACTTACTTGGTAGGTATCACTCGCTTAACCCTTTGGTTCTGTTTCCTTAATTACGAAGTGTAAATAAAAGTAGAATCTACTCACAGTGTTGTATCAAATGAGTAAATGCATTTAAAGCATTTTTCTTTTTTCTTTTTTGCTGAGGCAGGGTGTCGTGTTGCCTTGACCAGAGGGCGTGGCATCATCATAGCTCACGGCAACCCAAACTCCTGGGCTCAGGCAGTCCTCTTGCCTCAGGCTCCCTACTAGCTGAGACTACAAGCTTGGGTCACCCTGCTCACCCGATTTTTTGGTGTTTTTTTTTTTTTTCCAGAGACAAGGTCTCACTAAGTTGCCCAGGCTATATACAACATTCTGAACCAGAATCGCCAGTGCGACCTATCATCAGAAAATAACTCCATGCTGCTACCATTTTATCAATTCTCTACTAAAATCCCCTCACTACGTCCCTATCATTGACCAAAGGAAGTAACCCAGTCTTAATCAAAATACTTTTTTCATCCAGTGCCTCCAGTTTTTGCTGTAGGTATCTCCTTTATCAAACCAGAGCGCCTAGATCCTACAGTACCAGTTCCACAGCAAGCATTCAAAAGTTAACCCCGAGCTATTTTCACCAGGGACAAAGGTCTTTAAAAGAGGAAAAAGGTAGAAAGGATTACAAATCACCATTTGAAGTTTAAGTATTAGAGGATTTAAAGAGGATCTACAAAGTAAACCGGTTGCAGGCGAACCACCAAGGAGCTCTTCAGCAAAATACCCATTTGGATCGCTTTTCACTGACATCACTCAGTCCATCAACCTGAAAGCAAAGAAGGCGGGATTAGGGAGCCGGCAAGAGTTCTTCCTAGCCCTCCTTCTACTTGACAGGCTAGCTCAATGACCAGCCCCGCCCCTGGCGACCTGGAGTTTCCATTGGTCAGAGGAGGCCGGCCCTGAGTTAACACCGCCCATATTGAGGGCGGGGCCTTCTTGCCGTGGAAGTTGGGGATGGTGAGGGTGGCTGGAGCCGCCATCTTGGATTCCGCGGTGGCGGTGGTGGCGGTAACGCGCCGCTTCTGGGGAGTGGCTCTTCTCTCCCCATACCCCCCAGTTCGGTAGCGGTAGCTCCTCCCACTGGGGGGGTGGCGCGGCGGCGGGGCTTCTACAGCCATGGCGGCGACTACTGCTAACCCCGGTGAGGAGACGGAGGACTGTGGCACCTCTAAAGGGGAGGTGCTGAAGGGGCTGACAACTGTAGAGACTCAGGATTGAGGGGACGTAGCAGGAGCTGGAGTAGTTGAGGCGGGGCGGGGGCGGCTGGGGGACAGTGTGGGAGAGGAGTGACCTGGGGTAGGTGCCTGACCCTTGGGGATCGGTGCAGACCGGAGCGGGAGGGAAAGAGCCGGCGGGTGGGAGTGGGGGGTTCCCTTCCCGGAGCTGTGTTGGAGCGCGGCCGGCGGGGCTGTCCTCCTCCGCTCTCTCAGCGGCGTTCTGGTCTGGGCTGTGGTCCTCTTTTAACTCTCTGCCCGCTGGAGGTGATTGATGCTGAGTAACTGTAGGCAGAGTGGTTCGTTTTACTTTAAGAGTAATTTGGATTCATAAACAGTGGACCACGTTGCTGTTAAATGAAGTATTGCTGCCACACATTTAGACGTTTACATTTTAATTTAGATTTTTTAAAATTTAAAATTCTTTGAATATATATTATATATTATATATAATATAATAACACTGAGTCATATTTGACTTCTGCAGTTATAAGAGATGCAAGATACAATATACAGGATAACAAACGTTATCAATATATATTATTACAATTTTAATACAGTTTTTCCTTTTTTAAAATGTGTATAAATGTTTTTGGCACTCATTGTATATACTCAGTTTCTCCAGGCTATACCCGCGGCCCCCCCCCCACTTTGAAATTTGCATTTAATGTATTAAGAGGCTCTGTAGCTGCGGAGGACAGAGGTTTGTGTAATGGTTGTGCTTCTCTTTCATCCACATATCCAGGTTTAAATTTAGTTAGTCCTAGGTTGAAGCAGTTTCCATTATTTCAGAAAAGTTTAGTTCCATGCCATTTCTCAATTTTGAAAAAATCTAACCAGTCTTAAGAGATGGAGTGGCGAGTATTGTGGTTTAGAGAGATCAGATAGATCTTCAAATTCCTAGTCCTCTTTCCACTATACTAATATTATGGTTAATTTCTCTCTAGAAGGTATTTCCTTCTAAGAGGCCTAGTTTACCTGCTAGCATTGGCCAGTCTCTTGCAAAATCTGTCATTTCATGGAAAGCCTTATCTTGTCTTTGTTAGCCTTCAAAAAGGAGAGGGGGTGTTACTCTGTGTGTGTGTGAGAGAGAGAAGGAGAGAGAATTTTAATGAATTTCAATGAATATACAACAGTGGGAAGGATTCTCTGTTGTCTTCACATTGAAGTTAATGTTTTTCATTTCTCTGAAAAGCAGTATTATTTTAAATACTTTGGTTTTGATATTACAGCTAAATCACTGAAATTTACTGTCTGTCCCACGATGTTTCTGGGAACAGAGCTACTTTAAGCAATGGTTGTCACTTGTCAACATCATTTAAAAATTTTAATTTTTTAAAAGGAAAAGATAAAGTTAATGGCTAAAATTTCATTACAGTGCTGACTGATGGACTAAAACTATAAAACTGGAAAAATGCTGAATGGCAAACTTGATTTTAGGGAGTAATACGATTTTAAACTATCACACCTTGTTAAAATGCTTATATAACCCTAGTCAAATTGCAAAGCATTTCTTTTATTAAGAAGTGGTCTGGGGCAGTGCCTGTGGCTCAGTGAATAGGGCACTGGCCCCATATACCGGGGTGGGGGGTTCAAACTTAGCCCGGGCCAAACTGCAACAACAAAAATACCTGGGCGTTGTGGAGGGTGCCTGTAGTTCCAGCTACTTGAGAGGCTGAGGCAAGAGAATCACCTAAGCCCAGGAGTTGGGGGTTGCTGTGAGCTCTGATGCTGTGACACTACCAATAGAGACTCTGTCTCTAAAAAGAAAAAAAAAAGTGGTTGGGGTAAACAAGTTTTGGTGTACTTGTCAGAAGCTTTTTTCCAGCTGTGTGGGTGGAGTTGCTTTATTTTGTTTTGCTTTACAAATAACAGCAGCCAGAATGACAGTGTTTTGACCAAGTTTTCATAGCTAATCAGCATTAGGTTAAATCTCTAAGCAGAAAACAGCAATTTTGTGTGTTTGTGGAGAATCCTTGTTACTTAAACAGTCAGTTTTGTTTACTGTCCTTTACTCTGTAATTTTTGCATTTCTTTTTATTTTTTTGAGACAGAGTTTTACTTTGTCACCCTCGGCAGAGTACTTTGGCATCACAGGTCACAGCACCTCAAACTCATGTGCTCAAGTGATTCTCTTGCCTCGGCCTCCTAAGAAGCTGGGACTATAAGTGCCTGCCATAACACCTGGCTATTTTTAGAGATGAGGTTCCAAATGCTTGGACGCAAGCAGTTCTCTTGCCTCAGCCTCCCGAGTAGCTGGAGCTTACAGGTGCCTGCCATAATGCCTGGCTACTTTTAGAGATAGGATCTTGCTCTGGCTCAGGCTGGTCTGGAACCTGTGAGTTCAGGCAGTCCATCTGCCTCAGCCTCCCAAGTGCTAGGATTACAGCATGAGCCACTGTGCCAGGCTGCATTTCTTTTTTGATGTTAAAAAGTTCTTCCATCTCGGGTGTGGCTGTGGCTCAAAGGAGTAGGGCGCCGGCCCCACATGACAGAGGTGGCGGGTTCAAACCCAGCCCTGGCCAAAAACTGCAAAAAAATAAAAAAAAAGTTCTTCATCTCTTTTAAGTTATTGATCCCATGATCAACACATAATAAATCAGGAAAAGTATTTCTTTGTCATTTCTCCCTTTGTACCTTATGTCAAAAGGAAGAGATCATAGATGTGTTGTAGATATTTTCAGTAACTTGTTAAATTTTGGGAAAGGAGATCTGTGAATGGAGGGATACAGTGTTGAAATGTACTGTGCTTAGTGAAAAGAAAGAAATGGTTTCCACCTCAGAATTCTTTGCTGCATTGTCACACCTTCTTTTCTTAGAGCTGTTTTAGGGACTAGGAATATCATACAGTTTCTTGCACTTTTTTTGACTTTACATTTTCGCTGGAGCACTGGTTGCTAAGTTTTCTTGCCATGCTTGTTCTGTTTTCACGTTTCTGCAAACAATTTTTTTTTTTTTGAGACAGAGGCTCAAGCTGTTGCCTTTGGTTGAGTGCTGTGGCATCACAGCTCACAGCAACCTCTGACTCCTGGGCTCAAGCAAGTATCTTGCCTCTGCCTCCCAAGTAGCTGGGACTACAGGAGCCTGCCACAAAGCCTGGCTATTTTTTGGTTGCAGCCATTATTGTTGTTTGGTGGGCTGGGCAGGATTCAATCCTGCCAACTCAAGTGTATATGGCTGGCGCCTTAGCTGCTTTAGCCATAGGCGCCAAGCCATGCAAACGATTTTAAAAAATAATTATTTTGCTCTTCTCTCTAAGCTTCATTTAAGTTAATCCTTAGGATAAATAACAATGCTTGATCATGTTAATTGTAGGGGACCTGGTTCTTTTGTATTTTTCACTATCGTAACATGGTGGCGCTGCATCAGAAGAATAAATGATTTATACTTTCTATACTCTAAGAGTCATGTTGAAGTAATAGTTGAGACGTGGTAATGATTCCCCCCCCTCCCCCGAATTGATATTTCTTGATATTTTCCTCTTTTTCTTTTTTTTTTTGAGATGGAGCCTCAAGCTATCCACCTGGGTAGAGTGCCATGGCATCACAGCTCATAGCAACCTCCAACTCCTGGGCTCAAGCGAGTCTCCTGCCTCTGCCTCCCAAGTAGCTGGGACCACAGGCGCCCAC